>JAXQQM020078726.1:0-164955 GCA_034641835.2 Pinus albicaulis
ACCAATGCACCTTCTACATTTCAAGGGTTGATGAATTCCATTTTCAAACCCTTCCTTAGAAAATTTGTGCTAGTATTTTTTGATGATATACTAATCTACAGCAGGTCTTGGAAGGATCATGTTGAACATGTTGACAGGGTGCTCAAACTATTGCAGGATAAACAATTATATGAAAAAACATCCAAATGTTTCTTTGGAGTACAAGAGGTGGAATATCTGGGTCATATTGTATCTCACGAGGGTGTTAAGGTAGACCCTAACAAAATTAAAGCCATTAAGGAATGGAAAGTCCCAACAACCATAAAGCAGTTGCGAGGATTTCTCGGGTTAACAGGGTATTATCACAAGTTTGTTAAGAATTATGGGAGAATAGCAGCACCTCTAACAACATTATTGAAGAAAGATGTGTTTTCATGGATTCCTGAAGCAACTAAGGCATTTGAACATCTTAAAGAGGCAATGTATCGAGCACCAGTCTTAGCTACACCAGACTTCACAAAAACCTTTATTGTGGAATGTGATGCCTCAGGAAATGGAATTGGTGTTGTTTTAATGCAGGAAGGAAGACCTATTGCTTTTGAAAGTCATCCAATCAAAGGAAAGTATTTACAGAAACCTATTTATGAGAAGGAAATGTTAGCAATACTGCATGCACTAAAGAAATGGCGAACTTACCTAATGGAAAGACACTTCAAGGTAAAAACTAATCATGATAGTCTTAAACACTTTTTGGAACAAAGACTATCTTCAGAAGAGCAGCAAAAATGGGTCACAAAGATGTTGGGTTATGACTTTGAAATAATCTACAAAAAAAGGGAAGCTAAATGTTGTTGCAGATGCACTCTCAAGAAAGAATGAAGAGGTGGAAGCATTGCTTTGTGCCATTTCTATTATCCAACCAGATTGGATAACCGAAGCAAGAGATGAATGGAATAAGGACGAAGAAGTGTGGACACTCATTCAAAAGTTGTAGCAAGATCCTAGTACATATGATATATTTAGTTGGAAAAATGATTCCTTATGGTACAAAGATCACTTATATCTTTGTAAGAATTCCCAACTAAAACAAAATATTCTTTTGGAATTGCACACTTCTCCTTTAGGAGGGCACTCAGGATTTTTAAAAACTTACCACAGGGTGAAGAAAGAATTTTTTTGGGATGGCCTTAAATCTGATATTCAAAAGTTTGTGGCAAAATTTTTGGTTTGCCAGCAGAATAAAGTTGAGACAATTAAGACCCCGAGACTTCTACAACCTTTATCCATTCCAAGTCAACGTTGGGAGGAGATTTCAATGGATTTTATCACAGGTTTACCTAAGTCCGAAGGAAAGAGTGTCATCATGGTGGTAGTTGATAGAATTATCAAGTATGCACACTTTTGTGCATTATCTCATCCATTTAAACCAAGTACAGTTGCTACTACATTTATGGACACAATTCAAAAGCTACATGGAAACCCAAGGGTTATTGTGAGCGACAGAGATCCCATTTTTACTGGAAATTTTTGGACGGAGTTATTTTCTTGTTTGGGTACTCAATTAGCTCATAGCTCATCTTATCATCTTCAATCTAATGGTCAAACTGAGATAGTAAATAAATGTTTGGAAGGATATCTTCGTTGTTTTGTATCTGATAAACAAACACAATGGGTCAAGTGGTTACCTCTCGCTGAATGGTGGTATAACACTTCCTTCCATACTGCATAAAAAATGACCCCATTTATGGCACTTTATGGATATCATCCACCATCCATCACATCATATTTAAGAGAAAATTCGAAGGTTCAAGCAGTGGAAGATCACATCGAGCATCAACAAGAAGTTCTCCAACTTTTAAAGGAGCATCAACAAGAAGTTCTCGTACTCTATTTCATATGGAGTTTTATCACTATTTACTCGAACATGTGCCTTGTTAAGAATATTTACCGCTGTATGTGCTGCTTCTCCCCAAAAAGTGTCAGGTGTTCCGGAATCATCAAGCATAGCTCTAGCCATTTGTTGAACTGTTCTATTCATTCTTTCTGCTACACCATTTTGTTGTGGAGTGCCAGCTACAGAAAACTGTCTTTTTATGCCATGTTTTTCACAAAATTCAAGGAATTCATCCGATGTATATTCTCCTCCTCGATTAGATCTAAGAAACTTGATTTTTAGATCTAATTCATTTTCAACCAGTGCTTTGAAGATCTGAAATTTCTCAAATGCTTCATCTTTGTGTTTAATCAACCCAATCCAACACATTCTAGAGAAATCATCAATAAATAAGATATAGTATTCTTCACCATGTGGTGACTTTTTCCTCATAGGTCCACATATGTCAATATGAATGAGTTCAAGAGGCTTACTTGATGATCCTTCCTTGGCATTAAATTGCACTCTGGTTTTCTTACCGAATTGACAAGATTTGCATATGATACTTTCAGGTAGAGTAATATTGGGAAGATCACGAACAACTTTAAGTCTGCTTGATTTGTTGATTTGAGAGAAGCTCAGATGCCCCAACCTTCTATGCCATATCCATTTTTCTAAAGATTTACTCAAGTAACATTGTTCTTTGTAGTTCTTCAATACATACAGGTTGCTTGGAGTTCTTTTTCCTTTTATAATTGTTTTACCTGTATCAAGATCACGTACCACACATTATTTTGAACTAAAGACAACTTCAGTTCCTTGATCACACATTTGACTTACACTTAAAAAGTTATGCTTTAATCCATCCACATACATGACTTCATTAGCTTTCACCTTTTCTTTTAGAAAAACAGACCCTTTTCCCTTAATGACCGCAGGAGTATCATTTCCAAATGTAACATTCTTTTCTTTTTCTAGAGCACTATATGCAAGAAGTTTATTTTTGTCACCTGTCATGTGTCTTGAGCATCCACTATCAATGTACCATTGATTTTCTTCACCTTCTGCAAATAATGCTATGCCACAATTTTCAACCTGTAATTCCTTCTTTTTCCATACTTTGGATCTTGAAGGAAAATACTCTTTTGGCTGAACTTTGCTCCTGCATTCAGATTCTTCATGCCCAAATTTATTGCAATAAGCACATTCAACTTCATTTAGAAGAGGATAAAATTTGTTATATGTATTCTTCTCAAATTCAATCCTTTTCTTTCTTGCGTCTCTAGTCATGATAGTTTTATATGCAACACATTGAACAGCTTTATGACCAAAATTGTGACATGAGAAACATTGTCCATTGAAGAAGAAATTTTTGCGATCATGAAATCTTCTACTTGGATTTACCTGTTGATTGGTGTTTCTTTGAGAGATATTCCTATTAGTATTCTTTGGATTGAGATGATCATGCTTTACCTGTAATGATTCTTTATTCCCTTGCAGAGTGGCAGAATTTTGTAAACCAGCTGTAGCTGCTTTTAGATAATTTGGTACTGAAGCCTGAGAAGATTCTCCGGTATATCCAAGACCTGTCTTTATAAGAGGAGAACGTTGTACCTTGATAATATCATCTAAGGTTTCAGATCCTTTAGCAAATCTAAGATTCAGAGTCTTTACTTTCTCAAGTTCTTTTCTTAGACTTACTACTTCACATTCTAATTTCTCATTGTGTTTCTGCTTTTCTTCATTCTGCTTTTTCAGAGTCTCAATGATTATTTTACTTTCTTCCAAGAGAATTTTGAGTTGATTGTTTTCATCAAGAAAATAATTTTCATCTAGAGAATCCATAAAAGTATCCTTGTCTTCTCTAGAATCCTTTTCAAATTCCATGAGAAGTCTAAGATCTTGTTCACATTCTTCCTCACTATCAGAGAACCCATCACTATCTTCATGAGTATAGTAACTTTTTCTAGTGCTAGACCGGTTCTTATTCCTTCTTACTACTTCCTTCCCTTTTGTAGATGTTTCTTTGTAAGGACAATTAGCAGCATAATGACCAACTCTTCCACAATCAAAACATTTGAAAGGAAGCTTACCTCTGAACCGTCCTGTGCCAAGTTGAAGTTTCTTTACAAAATTAACCTCATCTTCTTCTGAGATATATCCTGATCCTTCTGCTTCTTGTACTTCTTTTCCTTTTGTAGAAGCTCTAAAGACGACTTCTTTGACTTCAAATGGTCCTCCTCTTCTCATTTCATAAGTAGTTAGTATGCCATGAAGTTGTACCACAGTAAGATTTTGAAGATCCTGTTTTTCTTCAAGAGCAGAAAATTTTGATTCAAATTTTGCCGTTAGTGATCTTAAAATTTTCTCAACCAAAGTAGATTCGGCTATCATTTCTCCCATATTTCTCATACAATTTACAACATCATCAAGACGTAAAAAGAAACTGGAAATACTCTCATTACTATGCATCTTTAAATTTTCATATTCAATTCTGAGAGTTTGGAGTTTTGCACCTTTTACCTTTGCATCACCTTCATAACTTAGAATGATTTTGTCCCATATTTCCTTTGCTGTATTCAGTTGCATGACCTTGACAAATTTGGATTCAGTTAGACTTCCCAATAGAGCATTGACCGCCTTCGCATTTGTTTCATAATTCTTCTTTTCCGTCGGATCTGTTGGTACTGTGGCTGGATATTGATATCCTCCAACAATGGCCCATACATCTGCTCCTAGAGACTGAAGATAAGATCTCATCCTTGTTTTCCAGAAGATTAAATTGTTTCCATTAAAGAGCGGAGGCCTAATAGATGCTAATCCCTCTTGATTGCTCATCTTGCTTGATCTTCCTTCTAGCGGCTAAGCTTTTTCAGAAGGACCTGCTCTGATACCAATTGTTGGGAAAAATAATGAGAGGGGGGGGGGGTGAATCAGTATTTAGGACTTACTCAAATATTTTTACTTTTCCTTACTTCAAAACCCATACGCGACTTTCCTGACGCCAACTCACGTATACACGCGGATATCCTTAATAAAACATGCGTATGTCCAGAAATCTTATTATGCAAATAATTCTTTACTTATATCATTCCATCATTCATTCATTAGATGTTCAATAATCAGTAAAAATATGCAGTAAGAACAGAGTAAATCATCACACATAAGAAACACACATGAACACCAGGATTTTTAGGTGGAAACCCAATTTGGGAGAAAACCACTGCTGCCATTGCCTCAGCCTTCAATATTTTATTATAAATAAAACATCTTACAACCATGTACTGGCGCAGAATCATACCAGCACGCAGGCACCCACCTGCAGAAGGCTACAACCTTCTTTCGTTTACCAGCCTCTCCTGGAAGGGAGCTACAACCCCCTGCTCTCGTTTACCAGCTTCTCCTGGAAGGGAGCTACTACCCCCTTACCGAAGGCTTCGACCCTCAGCTCCACTGCAGACCACGTTTCATCAATTTTCAAACTGGATCAAACAGCTTCAATACAACCCTTCACTTATCAACAATCATACTTTGCCCATTGCTTCCAACAGAACAGTGAAACCATTGTAACCAGAATATCAGAGATAACCCAGACTTCAGAATAGATATGCAGAATCACATTCAACCTTGAGCAACTATAAGTTCAGATACCATACGCGCCTTTTTTTAAACAGATCCGCGTATACACGCGCTTTTCACGAAACGAACCCGCGTATACATCTGTGCATTTTTCAGAACAACCCTAACTGCCCATATGCGCCTTTGTTTAAACAGATCCGCGTATACACGCGCTTTTTATGAAATGAACCTGCGTATAGATCTATAAAAGATAAACTTTGCAGAACAGACCAGATCTATGAACTTACCCAGATTTCTTCAATTTCTTCAACAAATTTGCGCCAGGTCTTCAATACTTCTTTTCAGATCATCCTAGAGATTCATCATTTCCAGATCTAGAGATTTTGAACCTTCATCATATTCATAGGTGCATCATAGATTCAGATCTATCAATTAAGAACAGAGTTAAACCATACAGATAAAATTTAGAGTGAAGTATTCATTTAAAGCCTAGACACATGCACACCTTTGCACAATGATCTTCTTCTCCTTATATAGGTTTAGCCTTTATCAATACCATGAGTCAAAACCACACCACTTCCGATGGTATTCCTGGACGGGACCAAATAGATAATCAAGCGCTCAATACAATGGGTCAATACCATGGTAGTAACCCCTAGTTTTACACATTTAGAGCGCAATTAGGCATACGCGACTTAGCACATACTTTTCTGCGTACATATGCTACTTTGCCTAAACAAACCCGCGTATGCATAGTGACATGTCTTATTCATCATTGCTCTGGCCCTTTCTGAAGTTTCTTTCTTCTGTACTCCTTAGCTGATCTATAGATACATCATCTGTACATATTTGACACATAGGTTGCAACTCATCAAGTTAGTTTCCTTCAAGAACAACTTCATCAAACAGGTTGCTATCCAAAGACAACTTCATCACATCATATAGCCAATTCTCATCTCATCAAGTAGATTACCATCAAAGACAACACATGCCAACAATCTTCACATCAGATTTACATCATTAATAAACTCATCAAGCATCAAGAACAACTTCATTAAGTAGGTTGCCATCATCTTCATCAAGTGGGTTGCCATCAAGGACAACACTCTGCATCATATTTCCAAATAAACAAATGTGCAGATCAACATCGCAATGAGAGAATTTTTATGGGAGACTGGTATTTTTACGACTACAACCATACAAACAAATTTCCCTCAAGCAAGCTATAAGATAATAAATTATCTAAATTACTATGGTCCTTACAAGGTTTTGCAAAATATTGGTACTATGGCATACAAATTAGAGCTTCCCCGCTTCTTCGAATGCATCCAAGCCCATGTTTCATGCTTAAAAAAGGTTATAGGAGAAAAACTTCCAATTCAAACAATATCACAAGAACTCGATGAGGAAGGAAAACCATATTCGAATCCCAAAGTAGCTATCAGTGGAAAAAAGAGCTAGAAAACTACAAAAATCGATCAATTTCAGAGTATCTCATCAAGTGGAAGAACTTACCCACTGAAGATTCTACATGGGAAGATGAGAATTTTATACAGAAGCACCCAGAGCTACTCAAGCGTTGAGGACAACACTTTTTTGAAGGAGAGGGGCATGTTAAGTCCCTATATTAATAGTGTAGCCCCTTATTATGTTAGTGTAGCCCCCTTTATTGTTATTATTGTACCCCTGTAACCCCCATATTGTTATTATTGTGCCCTTAAATTATTATTGTTAGGTCGGCTAGGATTACATTGTGGCCCAATAGGATTACATTATGCCCCATGGACTCCTATATATAGAAAGTAGGTTTTTTAAATTGTATCATCCAAGAATTGTTCATTTATGTAATGTATTGGAGGTTGCCCCCTCGAAGTGGCTTATTTCTAAGGCGTTGATATCTCTGTTCTTCTATTTTTGGAGCCGGTTACACAACATGCAACCTTAAAACATTTTCTTTCAAAGGATAAAACTAATCTAGATCTACCTTATTTCATCCGAGGGCTTAGATTAAACTGTTGATCTCCTCATTATTCTCTACCTATCTACTGATTTGTCAAGTTTATACTATTTGACAAATCTTTATTCTCTACTGTTGGGCCAGAATTGTGAATTACGGATAAATCACACTTCCCTAGACGAGTGCTAGTCTAGAAAAATAGGTGAAAGACTATACGACTATTTATCCTAACTCAAAATAGATATATAGAGAGGATTGGAGGCTTACTTGTTCAATCGCTTCCAAATGGCTCCTTCTGTTGCTTCTGTTGCAACTTCAAATTCAAGCGGTTTGTGAGTTGAATGCTTCTTGCAAGAAAGAACATTGCAATAATATAGATATCTATTCAAGCTATTTGGCTAAATCAGTAATGCATAAACCATATACATCAACCAAGATCTTGCAATATGGAAAATCAAAGTCAATACAGATGCATATAGAGAAAAATAAGCAGTACTCTATATTGATGATAGAAGGAGAGGTCACAACCTAATGAATGATTTGAAGTGACCTTCCAGCAACGTTCCCAAACCTCATCATAGTATAAATCTCTCTAGTAGCAGCTTCACAAATCTAGCTCTCAATTGAAAATTCTCCAGCATTTCTCTACTCAAATTCTTCCTCCTCAAGCACTTAGATCTGTGCTCAATTTATAGATGAACTGTAGGTTGTTTTGCAATCAATGACTTTCCTATAATAGGCAAGACATGTTTCCAGTGATGTAGATGTCAAATGGACACTTGGATCCGAAGCTTGACACATGTGAACTCTTCTAGAAGTCACTAGCCAAGTGGAGATTCTGGAACAATGATAATTTCGCTCCTAATGTGACCAACACACCTGTAAATGTCGGGAAGTGCTTTGCAGAGCAGCCTTTCATGGGGCTACCTGCACATGCAATGCACTTAGGCTCCTTAGAGCCTGCGTTGGTGAGCTCTCATATGCTATATAATAAGCTTCAAACCATGGAAACCTTTTCTTGATGAAAGTCTTGCTTGATTTGTCTTGTTTCTTGTCTTAGGGCATGTAGCAATTGAAATGATTGGGAATGATAGACCCTTGATCATTGGTCCTGGAGATGATTCCCAGTTAACCAGGTCATTGGGAATTGCACCCAAATTGACCTATAACATCTACCTAAAACATGAAATTGAAACATGAAAAGTTAAGATTAAACTATTTAACTGAAGATGTATAATGGCATTTATTGACACTCTGCACATAATCATTACTCTTGCAGTAAAAGTAAAAGTAGTGGCATTTGGACTTGCTCACTTTTAGGTCTTATTTCTTTTCTTTTGGGTTTTATATTTTTCTAAGTCCTTTGATCTTTATTTTAGGACTTTTTACCCTTTTTTTATTTTTTTTTATTTTTCATTTTTTTTCAAAATATGGGAAAACAACTTGCAGAAAGCAAGGTATGTACATATTTAAAAGACTTTATGAAAGTCAATTCTAAATTTTGTGAACCCTATTATTATATGACCCTAACAATGGCTCCACATGGGGATGACATTTCCTGGTGAAATATCAAGAACTCTGAGATTAGTAGCCTTTGAAATTTGACTGTGATGATCCTGTAACTGTCTTCTGATATCTACAATTTATTCATATATATGATATTCACTTTTCAAAGCTTATGGCCTTCTCTTTGGGCTTCAAATTTTTTAAGGAAACATCCAATCCAATCTAAACTTTGCAATGTATATGTACAATGATCAAAGTGAATAAAAACTAACTATTGGTTAACTCAGATGAGTAGTAGTGCTTCAACATTCTGCCATTAACTGGTCCTTCTTGCAGATCTGTTCCATCCAATTCTTTCAAAAAGAAAGCATTATTACCTCTATGTCCATAAATTTTATAAGGTCCTTTCCATAAAAAATCAAATTTTCCATGTTTTCCTTTGTCTTCTCTTCTAGAATCCCATTTTAACACTTTATCTCCTATGTAAAAATCATCTTCTTTAGTCTTTTTATCATATATTTTCTTGATCTTATCTTGAATGACTTGAGATTTGATATAAACTTCTTCCCTTGTTTGTTTCAAGTGAATATTTTAATTTATCCTCCTTTGGATGTCATTTGTTTCAACCTGTAATTCTTGGATAATTTTCATCACTGGTACACCTAGGGAGGAAGGAAAAACAGCATTCATTCCATAAACTAGTTGGTAAGGTGAAGTACCAATGGATTTCTTAGTAGTAAGTCTATCTTCCCATAAGGCATTGACTAACTTCTTATGCCAAGTCTTTTTATTGCCTTCAAGTAATTTTTTGATGATATTTACAAGGCTTTTGTTTGAGGATTCAGCTAGGTCGTTACCTTGGGGGTAATATGCAGTAGAGTGGCCTAGGGTAATATGGTATTTGTGGCAAAATTCAATCATTTTCTTGGATTTGAATGTTGTTGCATTGTCAGTAATTATCTTTTGAGGGCACCCAAATCTTGAAAGAATGTTGTTTTCTAGAAAGGAAATAATGACAGTATCTGTGGATTGTCTGGAGGGTATGGCTTCAATCCACTTGGTAAAATAATCAATGGCTATCAAAATCCATTTATGTTGGCCTGAAGAGGGAGGGTGAATTTCACCAATGAAGTATAAACCCCATTGTTGAAATGGAACTTCAATTGAAATAGGCTTTAAAGGGAGGGGTAATAATTTCTTCTTACCCTAAAAAATTTGGCACTTATGACATGAAGTAACATATTTTTTGACATCAACAAACAAGGTAGGCTAGTAAAAACCAGCTCTCAAGATCTTTTCAGCAGTATTTTTCCAGTATAAATGTCCTCCACAGTCACCTGCATGAAATTCTTCGAGTATTTTATCAGCTTCTTCCTTTAGTAAACAATTTAATAAAATCCCACTATGATCTCTCCAAAAAAGTACATTATCTAATATATAAAATCTTACTACTTTAAGTTTTAAAAATCTAGCTTTGGTTCTTGACAATCTAGGAGGAGCTTGTAAGTTTTGGAGTACAAATATGATATATGTATACCAAGGTGAGTGTGAAAAGGCTTCACTAATCGATAGAGTCGCCATCTCTTCCTGATCATCAAATTGAGCAATAAAATTTATATCTAGGGCATTACAATTGGATTCAACCATAATTCTGGCTAATCCTTGACCTTTAATGAGCTTGGTGGGTTTTATCTCTATGTAATACTCCAAGATAGTGGAAATCCACTTACCTCTTCTTCCATTAAGACCATCCTGAGTAAGAATGTCTTTAACTACAGAATTTGGGACATAGGCAATAATGTATGAGTAGAGAATATAAACTCTGAAGTCTTTAATAGTCTTAACCAAGGCTAGGGCTTGTTTTTTCATAATGTTGTACTTCAAAGGGGCATATCTAAGGGTCTTACTGAAAAAAGCTATGGGTTGTTCAAATCCTTGGTCATTTTTCTGCAGTAAAACTGCGGCAATGGTGTGTTCTGAAGCAAATGAAAAAATCATGAAATCTTTCTTAAAATCAGGACTTATTAGGACTAGAGTTTTGGTTAAGGCTTGTTTGATAGAGTCAAATAATGTTTTAGCCTCAACAGTCCATCTAAGAACTTAATCTCTTTTGAGCATGTTATTCAATTCTCTAATTATCTCAGCTAAATTAGATATGAATCTTCTTAAAAAAATTATCTTACCTAGAAAAGCTTGTAATTCTTTGATGTTTCTTGGTGGGTTGATGTTTAGAATTGCTTCTATTCTAGCAGGATCTATCCTAATTCCTTCTTTTGAGATTATATTTCCAAGTAACTTACCTTATTCTAATCAAAATAGACTTTTCTTAGGATTTAAAGAGAAGCCATATTTCCTACACTTAATAAAAACTTGTCTCAAATGATCCAAGTGTTCATTATTTATTTTGGAAAACACAGTAATGTAATCTAAGTAAATTACTAAGAACTCATGTATTTCCTTTGCAAAGGCTATATCCATAGCCCTTTTAAAGGTTTCTCCTGCATTCATTAGACCAAAAGGAATTTTTACATACATAAAAGTGCCCCAAGGAGTAGTAAATTTTGTTTTAGCTTTGTCTTCTACTTGAACTAGGATCTAGTTGTATCCTGAAAAACCATCTAACAATGAAATCCTAGAAGAACCTACTACCCTTTGTAATATGTGGTCCATTTTAGGTAAAGGGTAATTATCTTTTAAGGATACTTTGTTAAGATTTCTAAAGTCAACACACAATCTAATTTCTCTTGTTTTCTTTCTTGTTGGGACTAGGTTGGAAACCAAATCAGAATATCTGATCGGTGCAATGATCTGGGCATCATACATTATTTTAACTTCTTTTTCAATCAAAGGTAATAGCACAAGGCTAATCCTTCTCAAATTTTGTTTGAATGGCTTTTGATCTTCTTTTATTGGAATTTTATGTTGGATTATGTTTGTATTATAATATTTTAAATCTTCATAACTCCAAGCAAACACATCTTGATATTCCTTTAAAAGCTCAATATATTTATCCTTTTCTTATTGAGGTAAAATTTTAGACAGTTTGATTATCTTTGGTTTTGATTCTGTACCAATTTTACATTCTTTTATGTCAGATCTTACTGGATCCATTTTTGGTTTTCTAGCTACATCATTGGAGTAAAAAAGATCCTCTAATGGGGTTAAACCTTTAGGTAAAAAATTATCCTTAAGATTCAATATATCTGATTCATCTTCAATAATTTTTTCAATCTCTACTTTCTCTAAGCTATCTATGTCAGCTTGACTAAATCTAGTGGGTTTATCAAACTTTATTTTATTTACATCTAATTCATTTAAATCTATTTCACAATCCAAATCATGATTTATTGTACAATCTGTATCTATAATACAATTCTAAAATTCTCCTTCATTGTTCACAAACTTGTAAATCTGTTCATCCTGAGAAAAAATCTACCAATACTTAAAATTATATGGAATTATTGGCCTATGTTTGACTTCAGCAATATATCTGTGATTAGGTTAGAATGGTAAATTGCATGTACTAGCAAAATTTGCAAGACAATGATCTTGTATATTTTTCTTTCTAGGTATAACAACAAACTTACATTCCAATAAATCATCAGTTAAATCTATTACAGTGTCTCTATATCTGCTTAGTCTAGGATTGTAAACAAAATAAACTCCATTTACTTGTTTTATGATCAAATCTGAAACTCCCATGATTAAAATTCTTTTTCCTTCTGAGTTCCTAATGATTTGAAGTCCTAGGATGAGGGCCTCATACTCGGCCATATTTTTTGTACATTTGAAATTTAGCCTGAAAGCATGACCTTCAAAATGATTGGTCTCCATATTTGTTATCCAGACTCTTGCTCCTTCTCCTAACTTATTCACTGAACCATCAAAGTCTAAATGCCATTAAGATTCATAAAAAATGTTATCATTTTTTGGTGCTCTCTTTTTATCTACTAATTCATTTTGGATTTCATTTGTTTCAGAGTTACATAGGATAAAAGAATCAAGGTCAATTGGTGTAGAGTAGATTGGGTAGTTTATATATCTTTCAGCACTACTGACCATGTACTTCATTAATGTTTCCTTATATAAATTTTTAGGCTGGCCAAACACTGATATAGTAGCATAAGACATGTCCAATTGTAGAGATCCCTAAAACTTTGCTCCCCATGAGCGAGAAAGTAGCATACCATATTTTGGTGGGATATCAGCTACTATAATGTCCATTAATATACTCTTACCAGGGTATTGAACTAGTGTTACACACAAATCCTTGATTAAACCTAAGCATTTAACTTTACTAGAATCAAAAGAAAAAAAATCTTTATATGGCCTTGTAATTTCCAGATTCAGAGTTTCCATGATGGCTTTTGGCATTAAATTATGGGAAGCTCCTGAATCTAGCATTGTGTTATGTAGAATTTGATCATGAATGGTGAGACTGATATAAAATGGAGGAACTGCACCATCTGCATGTTTTCTATTTACATCTGGGCCAAAAATCAACTCTGGCTAATCATCATTTAGATTTATGGAGTCTTCTCCATCATTCATATTTAATGTTTCAGTTATGGTTGATTTATACAAGTCATTTTTTACCAATTCAATCAAAGTAATTGGTATTTTAAGTTTTGTAATTTCTGATTGTATGTTGAATGCAAGTTGAGATTTACTGATCTGAATCAGTTCTTCTTTGGTTACTGTAGTTTGTGTTGGTTTGTCTTGCTTTTCCACAGTTGCTTTTTCATTTTCAATTGTTTTAGGATTCTCTGTTTTTGTTTCTTGTTTTTTACTACTTCTAACTTTCTTTTCAGGGATTGTATGTGAAGCAGTAGATGTTCTTTCTGACTTAGAATTTTCAACAGATGTTTTTGAAGTAACAGTCTTTGGGTCTACTGTTTTAGGATCAGCAAAAGGTTTTTTGGGATCTAAATTTGTTGTTTTTACAGAATTAGAAGCTTTAGTAGCAGTATATTTGTGAATATTTTGTAGCTTGAGCAACTTCATCAGTAATATCAACAATTTTAGGGCTTGATGCTTTCTTAGGACTAGAAATGTTTTGGGAAGAATTTGATTTTTTCTTATTTTCCCTTGGGAGAATTTGCAGAACTTTTGTTTTAGGGGCTTCTACTATTTTCTGATTCTGAGTTTGGGAATTTTTCTTATTATAAGACTCATTTTTTGTTTTGTTTCTAAGGTTATACTGGCTGTGTATTTCATTTATTGCATAGTCATAACCTTGCTTATAATCAAAGGATTCACTAGAATCTAATTTAAGTTGTTGAAGTTCAAACAATTCCTGGTCTTCCTGAGTTAGGAAAATGCTATTATTGTCATCAATTCCCATTATATTAATAGTATCCTCCTCATTATCATGATTATTCTGAGAACTTTCAGCATAGTTCTCTTGGAATGGTGGCGTAATTGTTTGGTCTGGGGATGTTTCTTTTGCTTTTCCAGAATTTATGTTTTTTCTAAAATTGGGATTTCTAATCTATTGTTGGTTATCCCATTGAGGTCTTCTCTCCATATTATCTAGTCTATCAATCACTTTTTCTAAAGTTTTGGCTATAACATCCATTTTTGTATCTGAATTATCATTTTCTTCTTTAATAGTGACTCTTCTTTCATTTCTAAGTCTAGCTTTTTTGGCTAGAATGTTCACTTCTACACTGACTGCATCAGTTTGAATTTTTTCTAAGGTATCTTCATCTCTTTCCCTTAATTGGTAAGCCATATCTGTGTCAAATCCATCAGGGAATTTGAGCAGAACGGAATAAGGAGTAGGTTTCAGATTTGTAGGGATAGAATTATAGACACTATTATACCTAGTGTAGTAATCTTGAACTGACTCATTTGGAGCTCTTTTTAAAGAATAAAATTCAAACAAAATTTGGAGGGGATTCTTTTTCTTTTCCCATTTATTTAAAAACAAAGTAAAAAAGACAACTAAATCAATTACACTACCAACAGCTAAATCTTTAAACCACTTCTTAACTACTCATGTTAAAGTTTGAGAAAACAGTCTCATTTGAACATTTGAATCATCAATTTCATAAATTTCAAAGAAATTTGTCATCTTAGCAATGTGTTGTTGAGCATTATATTGAGTAGTGCCATCAAACAGTGGTATTTTGTTTTGATATTCTTGTGGCATGTCATGAAGTTGATGTGGTAGGACAAGGAGAGCATATCTAGCAGCCATAGCTTGAAGCTTAGCTTGGCTAGGAGGTAAGGTAGAACTTCTTGGAGCTATGCTGGAAATGATAGTGGATGAACTATAAATTGTATTTGAAGTGCTTGGAAATGAGGATGATGTATTTAAGAAATCAAAAGGTGAACTAATGGATATGGTGGATGAAGTGATTGGTGGAAATAAAACTTTAGGTTGTAGAGGTAACCTAGGGATAAATGGATCTGTAGATGAGCTGGTAGTAGAATTTATGAATGATGTAACAGCATAAAGAGATGAATCTCTAGCTGGAATTATTGTGGTGTGTAATTGAGAAACTGGAGGTCTGTTTGCATAAGTCAATACATGAGTTAGTTCAATAGCTTCATCAATATCCTTTAGAATAGTAACATTAATTTCTTCAACTTTGGTCTGATATTTAGCTTTCTTAGATTTAGAACTCACTGCAATAGATTTATGTTTTGCATTCAAAAATGAAATAAAAGCAGGGTCTAAAACAACAGTTTTTAAATCATTTTCAGATATACTTTTAAATAAGGAATGCTCAAATTTCAGATTAAAATCAATATCTTGCAGACTTACTAATTCACTAGGTAATGAATTAACTCTTATTAATGAGATTTCAGCTTCTAAGTTTTCTGTTTGTTTTTTTTTTTTACCAATTCAGACTAGGTCATCTACTATTACAGCAGGCTTAGGATCGGGGTTAGACCTAGTATAATGGACTTTCCTAGAAGCCAGAATTACAATTTTTCAATACCCACAACCTATAAAAGCAATCTTAAAGTAAAAGGATAATATAAATGATTCCTTTAAGACTAATTTTAAGGTTGAGGATTGGTTATTCCCCAGTACGGTCACCAGTAATGTTATCACTCCAGTAAATTCTTAAGTTGTGGGATTTTGATTTTTAGTCAAAGAATACTAGAGGTAACCACAAACCTACTTAAAACTATAGGATCTAGCCTTCCTAGGGTTCAGAGAGGGCTCTCTCTTTAAATTTTAACTTTTTTTTAATTTGTGAATATTAGGCTAGCTATGAAAGTGTAGATTTGGTTTGGTTTTGTTGGATTTGGTGGGAAAATTTCACTTGGAGGGTAGATAGAGGGAAATATACTTGTCCATTGGGCTATGGAGTCTAATTCAAGCTAACAGATCTGGGATCAAGGCCTAAAAGGTCAAATTTCTATAGGGCAAGGTAGATAACCCTTGGAGATCTTGGAAAATTGGTTTTTGAGATGGTATGACCTGAAGATATGATTATTTTAGCTGTAGCTGGGGACCAAGCACAAAATATGTGTTTGAAGGAAGCAGAACAAGATATTGGAAGCGGAGCATTAAAATTTCTTTCAGAAATCAGGAAGAAACAAAATAACCTCGTCATGAGGTGGATATTTGTTGGTGTGGGCATGCCTAATCCTGCGTCAGTGATCAATTTCTATCCTTCATGCCTTCCCATATTAGGTGTTTCATTCAGTCAGCTACATTCCATTAGGAGCATGGATCATCTAACGATAGTGGCTTGTTGCTCATGTTCCTCATGTCCTTTACCTACTGGCCTATTTCTGTTCATTAAAATCATTTGCAATCATTTTTTGTCTCATAATTTGCAAAAAGTCATTTTTAGCGTTTTAGTGTCATTACGTCTAGGGTTTCATTCATAAGGTCTTCAGAATTCTCAATAATAGTCAGCAGGCACATGAGGAGTTTGAAATAAGGTTTCAGTGCTAAAAATCTCATCGTCATATTGCTTAATAATGTATTTTTCTTCAAAACTCTGTTTTGAAGAAAAATAGAGTATTTCATCTTTATGTATAAATGTAATATAATTTTAAGTTTTCTCAGTTGTAATAATATTTTCACCGACAACCCTGGTCGCCTTTGTCAAGCTCCAGCCATCCATTCCCTGCAAGACAAACAGAAAGTACATCATTCAGTCAAAAAGCCAAAATGAAGCAAAACATAGTTTTTTTTTAAAAAGTGTCAAAGTCTAAAACATTGCAAAGTGGGTTTTTTGAAAAGAAGAATCAAAATCCTTGGCATATAAAACATTTTCATCTTTCATAAGCTCATTTGTATGCTAAGAGAATAGGAGTGAACCAAGGAGAATTTTTGAAGAGCAAAAGAAGCAGTTTGAAGGCGATTTGTGCAAATTTCTCCTGCGCGATGCATTGGCTGGGTGTCGCGACGCATTGGGTCGGCCCCCACTGTGTTAAGAATACACGGGCGCAGCGCATAGGAGTTACACGGCACATTGGGTTTTTTGCGCGATGCGTAGGGCCGGAAAACAAATTCATTGCTATTCCTCTCACAATTTCAAATCGGCTCGGTCCCTCTTTGTCCAAGTAAGTAAAGCAACCTCTCCATTGCCAATGAACATGTGTTTTGTGTTGTTTATGAGGATTTAAACAAAAAAAATTCAAACCCTATTATCTTGTTCAAAGGATTGTTTCCTTAGGGTTTAGAAATTGGTTTTGTGCCTATCACTCCTACTTCCCCACCTTGTATTCCCTCATCACTGTTATTCTTGTTCCATTTCCCTATTCCCTCATATTCCTAAATCACTCATTTCCTATCCCATTCCCATTATCCCACATCCCAATTATAAACTTCCCAAAACCCCAATGCTATCCCAAAAAACCTAATGGCTGTCCCTTAACTCTTTAATTGACAGATTTCACTTGGAAATATCCCATCATCTTCCCTATCCTCTCCCTCCATAGTCCCTCACTTATTATCACATATTTGGCAACAAAACCAAAGACACCAAATTCCTCATATTCATCCAAGACAACATTGACTTTGGAAATCATCGAGACATATACTTCTTATGACCGAGACAGTGACTCCACAACTGAATTGCATGCACCTAGAAGACCTCACAAGAGTGGCAGACATGTGAGGGAGGAGCCCACTTCGTTGGCTGAGCTGCAGGCTTGTCCACTTGCTATGGCATGTTTTCAACAACAATCTTGTTATCAATTTTGTGAAATGGTTGCTAGGGCCTTTTAGCCCCCCTATAATTTTGACCAAGGACAAGAAAACGAGGGCTGACATGTTTATGAACCTTTAGGGAATCATTCCTTTGAAAACACATCATCCTTGAAGTCTCATAGTGCCTTTGTCTTTTGATCAATCCCCTTTACTGATTCCCATTATAAAGCCTCTCTGATTGCAAAAAATTGCGCTCCCAAAGGCCTACATTTTCCCCATGTATCCCTGTAAAATCTCCCTTTCCGACCCTTTTTCCCTTTGTCAAAGTTCCCCTTTTTACCCCCAAATCCCTCCCCTAGTCCTCCTAAACCATCCTAAATCCCCTTTAAACCTTCCAAATACACTTTATTTGGTTTAAATCCACTTTTTCCATCTACCGTTATCCTTTTCATGGCCTCAAATCGCATTGAAAAGGTTGAAAAACCCACATTTTAACATTATGCAGGCCTAGCCCCCTTCGGCCAGCCCCCTAAAGCCATTCCACCATGTGACTCGGGCGCCAAGACCAGGCGCCAAGGCGGAAGGCGCTTATCACAGAATCCATATCGGGCGCGTTTTAAATCGTTGATCTGTAGAGATCGGACGGTCATCGCGTCCCCACATCATCCACCGTTCAACCTGTTCACTCCTCCGATCGCATCATCCACCATTCATTTACCCGCAGATCAACGGTCAGCCTTTCACCCGCCCAGTGGTCCCCGCAAACGTGCCATGGTCACTGTTCAAAATCCATTGGTTTCCATCGCACCGCCTTCGGAGGTTGGGCGGTATTTTTAATTTCGGAGCGATTCCACTGGCCGAACGACACGTGTCTCGAGCACTGTTTGAAAGCCGCACCTCCATCGCGTGTTATCGTTCGGTAGAAAACCCTGCGCGATATGCACATGCACCGTCCGATCCAGAGCTACCTATCCAACGGTGATCGCTCCACGAAGTTTCATGGGGGATAACCCAAGACAACCGTACCCCTGGCCTAGCATCCATCACCCTCCGATGCATTTTCAGCCGTCGATCTCCTCCTGAGATTGGACGGTCCAGATTCGATTGAATGTCCCGCCATTAACCGCTCCCGCAACATCACCCATTCCACATGTTTCATCGTATTTCTCGCCCGTCCATGTATATATATGCGTTCAAATGGTTTTAGGTGGCGAAAGCCTCATCTGTTCACAGTCACTATCACGATGGAAAAGAATGCAGGGAAGAGCATGCGCAGAGATCATATTTATGAAGAAAGGCCTGGGAAGGAGCCATGACAGGCTGTGTATTCAAAGAATAGGGTCAAACTCCGTAAAAACCTGTCCAGAGCCATTAAAGCACAAATTTCGCAGTAAGAGGCAAGCGTGGAAGCGACAAAGAGTATCGGTGGAAAAATAGAGCGTTTAAGGCCTATAATTGCAAATTATAAGCCTTAATCCAATTATTCAAAGGCAAGTACCATAATAAAAGACCCGGTGGATCGCGTCGAGAAGGTCCAATGCCTGAGAAAACCATCTTATTAGGGTTTCCATATCGTGAGAACATTCTTCCATAAAAGAGTGCCCATACCGTACGCATTCTATACCATGGTGAGCGATGATTTCATACGACAACGATCTATGTCCTATGCTACCGTGCATTAATTATACAGTATGGAACCCTAACATCATCGTTACGCATTTTTCGATTACACCGAGACCTTACCTAGAGTAAATTGTGGGCGTGAAGACTACTTTCTTTCATCCAAGAGTGCGGGAATTTCAATGCTTAGACATTTAAAAACGAACGAGGCCTCGGCCCTCCTGCTGCTTGGAGTTTTATTGTTGCATTTAATTTTACATCTACTCACATTATTTTCTCCTATAATAATTCCCGAGAACATATTGTAAAAGGTTGTTGTTCGGTTGTTGCCGATTGTTGTTAGAGGGATTCATTTTGACTGTTAGAGCAGTCTTGGGAGGGAATAATAGAGTAGTTTGTATGTAGTAGGCTGGGAGGAGAAAGTATGGACTGTAACAACCATTGAGCTCAATGTATGTGACTGGTTTTGCATCAATTAATCAAGCACATTTCATAGGATCCTGGTCTATTACTATGGGTGATGTTTCTCTCTTTGTATATTTTATTTACACTTTCATGTTGTTCATTGCTGCTGGCTTGCATCAGAAATATGCCATAGGATTTACCCTTATTAGGTACCCTATGTCTCTGCTCTCCTTTCCTTCAATGTTTTCTGCTGTATGTGTTATCTAAGAGTAAATTCGACTAATTTAACCGGTCATGATTTCATTACTGCTAGCTAATGTAAGATTCGGGGTTCTTGGATGTCCTTCTTTGGTGTCAAAGCATTGAAGTTTCGAAGTCCTTCTCTCATCTATAGACTTTGGCTCTGTTAAAATTATCTCTGTTTTCTATTGAAGCATGCTAAATCTGACCTGGACTTAAATGACCTCTGGTCCGATCTATAAGCTGCCCCTTTGTCCCTCCTTTGAAAGCTACCTTTGAGTATGTCCAAGTAGGTCTGGAGTTAAATGACCTCTGACCTGATCTATAGACAGAAATTGGGTTTCTTTCCTTCTTTCACTTTCAAACCTTAATATTCCATTCCACGATCTATCTAAAAAGATCCTTTAGAATAGATGACTTGCCCTCTGAAAGCCTTGGCTAGCGGTTTGCAAGTAATTCCCTTTCATGAGTCCATAGCCCAATGGATGGCACTTTCTTGACCTATCCTCTTTACCTAAACATCCTAATTCTTTGCTCCTTTCCTTCCATTTCCTTCTCAGTCTATGATCTCATGACTAACCCAACAACCAACCAACCAAATCATTTTAAACCCATGTTTTTGCTTCATACCTAGCCTAATACCTCATTTTGAGCTTCAAAGATATACCATTATTTGCTTCATTTGGAGAGATCCCTCTCTGGGTCTAGGAGGGCTAGATCCTAGGGCCACAAAGCGGTTCTGATGTTGTCTCATATTTTGTCTTGCCAATCTGGCCAAAACATGGGAACCCCAACGGGAAACTCGGTAGGGTCCACCGTCCATCAAGAGCTAGCTCGATTGTTTGTGTTGCATTTACATGATAACCAAGTCACCTCGTGTGGTGTGATATCTACTTTAACATCTCAAACTATCTCTCAAGCAACCTAATTCCAAATGTTGGAGAACAATGGAAAACAAAAGGCAAAGAAAGGATGTGAAACACTATGAGCCATATATCGTTTGTTTTAGAGACAACCCGCGTAGTTTTTCTTCCTGCTCGAAAGGATCTATGGCAGCCTCTGATGAAACTTATTATCAAATATTTCAGTTGTGAAGGCCGGTTTTCACGTCTTTATGCCTATCATATCAGGTTGCTGATGCATTTCACCAGGGTGAGGATGATGAACCTCCCTTATTTCATGTGCCGGAATATTGAGAAGATGACCACTCTTGTGCAAAGGAAAACTCCTGAACAACAGTATAGTAGTATCTATCACTTTGCGCTCATCAAAATTGTGGTTACGCATCAGCTCGGCTTGCAGGGTATTTCATGGGAGGATTTCATTTCTAATGATTTCTTTACATCTTCTCAGGTACCTTCGGAGGATTTTCATGAGGCAGGTGAACCTTCATATTAGCATGAAGGTCATGAGACACAGACCACTAGTATGCCGGTGTTTTTCACTTATTAGAGAGGCACTAGAGGGTTATTTGCAGCAGCCAGGTGAGTATTATCTCCACCCAGGGTGGAAGGGGTCTTGCTTCCTTCATCAGCAGTACAGGTACAGGACAAGGGTAAGAGGCCAATACATGATGAGGGGCCTTCAGGAGGCCAGGATACAGATTTCATACTCATTGATGATGAGTTGGGCTCTCCTAGCTCAAAGTTGAGAGAGGTTGTTCAGGAGCAGAAGGCGGAAATAAACACTTTGTCCATCAAGTTGCAAAGAGCCCAATGGATAATCAACTACCTTGAGCAGAGAAACAAACATTTGGAAGTTCAACAAACTATCATGGAGTTGCAAAATATACGTGAGAACCGGCAAGCCGCCAAAAGGAGCCAAACCGAGATGACATCCATTGAGAAAGAGATTGAGGCTGATCGCGAAACTTGGCTTGAAAGGGTCAATATTCATTTGGAGAAGCTATTGGAGAAGGCCAACAAGGAAAATAACATGTTGAGGCACATGGCGAATCATTATTGGGCAAGAAATCATGTTTGCAAGGCACAAATCAAGATCTTGAAGGCTAAGTTGAAGAGGGCATCAAAGCATCGGAAAAGGAAAGATAGAATTAAAATTTTGGATGAGGCTTCCTTGGCCTAGAATAAGGCATGATGGAGGACACTCAGCCCAAATTTCAAGAAATTTGGGACACATTTTGCAAATTTTGATTTTTTTGGCCTAAACACAGATTTTTCAGCTCAACGCGTTGTGCCACTTGGCGCGCGCTTATGATTGGGAGCTCCTCTTCAGTTAAAATTTGTATTTTTGGATTTTTCATGAAAATTTATGCATGCTTACCCATGGCCAAGAGATTTTGATAGGTTTTGAGCTTCTAGAAGGGTCAAAAACACCCTAAAAATGACCCTTTCTGCCCCTTTTTGGACACACAGGAAGCAGTGTTGGGAAAACTCATTTTTGGAGGGGCAAATGGAAGCCAAATTTAGAAATTCCACTTGTGTTGGAAAGTAGACAGGTAGACCTTTCCAACAAGCCCACTTGGAGCCAATTTGGACAACATGAAGGCCTTCAAGATCAGCTCCAAATTGGTGCGATGCATAGAGAAATCAAGCGCGGCGCATTGGGGATTTTTGCTCAGTTTTGACTCAGTAACTCTGTTTTTCGACTGGTTTTGGCCAGTTTGACTTTATTACTTCCACATGTAAAAATATTGATGTAATTTGATTTAATTTGATGGCTCTCGATGTAATTTTGTCAAATTTTTACTCATGGAAGTAGATTCATTCATCAAAAGGTGAATTGCAACTGAATGAATCAGTTTCCTATCTTATAGAGGCAAGTTGTTCCACTACCTATTTTCCAGTTCTTAGTTTAGATCTTGTTGAAACAGCTCCCAAACTTGTGAGCTCGACCCCTAGAGGCTGGGGATGAGTTATTCTTGTCTATATCTTGTAGTTTTTCAGTCATTTTCATGGTTGGACACTTGGGATTGCTTTGAGCTTCATTGTACATTCATCTCTGCAATTTGGCAAAGGAATAGACTAGGGTTTGCAGCGCTCCTTGGGATTCACGTGGCTCTTTGTTTTGATGATGTGTTGCTCTATGTTTATGTAAGTTTACTTTATGTGTATCATATTCCCTCTTCTTTCTTCTTAAATTAAACAAACAAGGATAAAGGTGGAATTCATTAGATTTGCAGTGCTCTACCTTGAGTTTTGTTTAATTTTCTATGTTTTCAACTGTCTGAAGAGGATTATTGAAATTCTCTTGCCCTCTTCAACTCCTCACCGGTCTGAGCTATGCATTTCATTCAAAATTGAAACATCAAAACAGTTGCCTACCTTGCCCCATTCAGATCCCTGCAAAACTGCTCATTTCCCATACCCAAAATCTGCCTTTCCCTTTGATCCAACAAACACCTTCAAAATTGAATCAAACTCTCTTACATATATACCTAGCCTAAAATCAGCCTTTATTCAAGTCATTTCAAGCCTCACTGATAATATTTTGCTGAGATTGACCAGGAGAGAGCCCTCTCCCGATCTGGTAGGGATAGCTACCAGATTAAGCGTGGTTTGATGTTACCCTAGACTCTGCCTTCCTCAGCCTGAGGTAGATTTAGGCCATAACATAGTGGCGACCATCTTTGGGGGGATCGAACCCGAGAATATGATTTTAGGAATCTGAATAAAGTATCTTTGAAATACAACTATCCATTGCCTAAAATGGATCACATACTTCAACGAGTAGTTGGAGCATCCTGCATGTCGCTACTCGATGGTTATTCCGGTTATAACCAAATTCTAGTCCATGAGGATGATAGAGATAAAACAATGTTCACCACTCCGTGGGGAACTTTTCATTATGCTAAAATGTCTTTCGGTTTGAAGAATGATGGTGCGACCTTTCAGCGAGCAATGGATATGGAATTTGCAAATGAAAAGGATGTCTTTCTAGTTGTTTATCTTGATGATTTGACAGTTTTTTCTAATTCAGATGAAGAGCACATTTATCATTTGAAGATTGTATTTCAGCGGTGTAGAAAATATGGTGTATCTCTCAATCCAAAGAAGATTTTGTTTGCCATGGATGAAGGCAAGCTTCTTGGTCATATTATATCAAAGGATGGCATCTGCATTGATCCAGCTCGAGTAGAAGCCATTCAGCAAATTGATCTTCCTCGAAACAAAAAGGAGATCCAATCATTCAACGGTAAGATGAATTTCTTACGTCGCTTTGTGCCCAATCTTGCAGAACATTTAAGGGAAATCACAAACATGCTCAAGAAAGATAGTGTAGTGAAGTGGACTGAGGAAGCAGTAAAATTTTTCAATTTAGTAAAATTGGCTCTTTATTCAGCTCTGATTTTGATCAGCCCAGACTATGCTCAGGATTTTATTTTGTTTTCATTTGCCTCGGATCATACTATGGCAATAGTCTTGATGCAGAAAAGAGATCAGCTTGAGAAACCAATTTCTTTTTTCAGCCGAACCATAAGAGATGCAGCCTTAAAGTATAATATTATTGAAAAGCAAGCTCTTGCCTTAGTAAAAGCGTTGAAAGATTTCCAAGTATATATTCAGCATTCTCACATTCTTGCTTATGTTCCTAATGTTGTTGTTAAATATTTCTTAGTGCAAACAGATCTAGAAGGGAGACGAGGAAAATGGATTGCAGCCTTGTTGGAATATGACATGGAGATAAAACCTACAAAGCTTATCAAAGGACAGGGGCTGGCTAAGCTAATGGCTGAGTCAAATTTTCATTCCTTCACATTAATCTCATTGCTGCTATGTCTGAGGAAAATGAAGAAAATTCGCTTGTTCATGTATCAGAAATCTTTGTTCTCTCTCCTTGGTACTTAGACATTGTTTATGCGCTCCAAAATCTGTCACCACCACCAGGAATGGCTAAAAACAAAAGTAGGAAACTGAAATTAAAGGCTGACAAGTTTTGTATCATGAATAATGCACTTTATTGGAAAGATCCCGGTGGTGTCTTGCTAAATTGTTTGGTTAAAGAAGAGGCAAAACAGGTGATGGAAGATTTTCATAAGGGAGATTGTGGAGGTCACCTTTTCTAGAAAACAATGGCCAACAAAATTTTGAGAGCAGGATATTATTGGTCGAATCTCTTTGTTGATGTGTACAAAACTATTAAAAGCTACCATGAATGTCAGATTTTTGAAGGGAGGAAAAAATTGTAGCCTTTGTTGCTCAAGCCCATTGAAGTAAGTGCTCCTTTTCAGTAGTGGGGTTGGATTTCATTGGCGAAACCCATCCTGCTTCTTCAGCACATCATAAGTGGATTCTTACAGCAAAGAACTATTTTACTAAATGGATTGAGGCAGTTCCCACCAGGTAGGCCACAGATTCGGTAATAATTTCATTTCTTGAAAACAATATTTTGTCTCGTTTTGGTTGTCCAATCAAGCTGATCACTGATAATGAAGCATACTTTAAATCTAAGAGGATGATTTACTTTTGTGACAAGTATCAAATTACTTTGGGGCACTCAACCGCATATCATCCACAAGGCAATGGATTGGCCGAATCTTCAAATAAATCCTTGGTCAATATTATCAAAAAGATGTTGGAAATAAACAAGAAAAGTTGGCATAAGAAATTGGTTAATGCACTTTGGGCAGACAGAGTGAGTCAAAAGAAATCTATAGGCATGTCTCCTTTTGAGCTCATGTATGGTGTTGACACAATATTCCCAACCTCTCTAGCAGTTCCAGTGGTTAAACTTCTGCAGGAAGCTGGCAGCGAAGATGATCATATGCGACGGAGAATAAATAAAATGATCCATTTACTACAGACTAGAGATGAGGTTTTTCAAAACACTTTTAAGCTTCAAGAGAGAATCAAGAAGATATATGATCGAAAGGCAAAGGCAGACAAGTATCAATTAGAAGAAGTGGTGCTGAAATGGGATGCAAGAAACAAAGATAAAGGTAAGCATGGAAAGTTCGAGAATATTTGGAAAGGACCTTTCAGAATTGTTGCATACTGAGGCCAAAATGCTTTCCTTTTGAAAGAAATGAATGGAGAATATTGTCCAGGAGGGCCGGTCAATGGTCGGCTCCTCAAACGGTACTATTTTTGAAATGTTTTCTGCTATCATACATATCCCTGTACATACTGGTTTGTTTAAGTTTCATTGTAAGCATGTGCTATCATCATTCTTTCAGTTTGGGGCCTAAAGTGAAGGCTATAAAACTGAAGGTTGATTTCAGTTTCGGTTTAGTTTGTCTGAGTCAGGGCTTTCACTCATTTTGGTTTCAAAATTGAGTCAGTTTTGAGTTAGTTTTCACTTCTCAAAATGAGTCAAGAGTCTTGTTTTTGTTTTTCAAAGTTATTGACTCCATAGCCCAATGGACAAAGGCACTGCCTACTTTCCCAGAGATCTGTAGTTCTTGGCACCTCCAAGGAGCTACCATCCCCATTGGAGCACACTGTTAGTGTCAGTATATTCATCCCTAGGTCAGTGATAAAATTTCTCTTGTTGCATTGCATATTAGGTGTCTCACTTAGTTAGCTGCATTCCATTAGGAGCATGGATCATCTGACGGTAGTGGCTTGTTTCTCATGTCCCTCATGTCATTTACCTGCTGGCCTATTTCTGTTCATTAAAATCATTTGCAGTCATTGTTGGTCTCATAGTTTGCCAAGAGTAATTTTTAGCGTTTTAGTGTCATTAGGTCTAGGGTTTCATTCATAAGGTCTTCAGAATGCTCAATAATGGTCAGCAGGCACATGAGCAAGTTTGAAATAAGGTTTCAGTGCTAAAAATCTCATCATCATATGCTTAATAATGTATTTTTCTTCAAAACTCTGTTTTGAAGAAAAATAGAGTATTTCATCTTTATGTATAAATGTAATGTAATTTTAAGTTTTCTCAGTTGTAATAATATTTTCACTGGCAACCCTGGTCGCCTTTGTCAAGCTCCAGCCATCCATTCCCTGCAAGAACAAACAAAAAGGACATCATTCAGTCAAAAAGAAAAAATGAAGCAAAACAGAGTTTTTTTAAAAAGTGTCAAAGTCTGAAACATTGCAAAATGGGTTTTTTGAAAAGAAGAATCAAAATCCTTGGCATATAAAACATTTTCATCTTTCATAAGCTCATTTGTATGCTAAGTGAACCAAGGAGAATTCGTGAAGAGCAAAAGAAGCAGTTTGAAGGTGATTTGTGCAAATTTCTCCTGCGCGACGCATTGGCTGGGTGTCGCGACACATTGGGCAGGCGCGACGCATTGGGTCGGCCCCCACTGTGTTAAGAATACACGGGCGCGGCGCATAGGAGTTATGCGGCGCATTGGGTTTGTTGTGTGACGCGTAAGGCTGGAAAACAAATTCATTACTATTCCTCTCACAATTTCAAATCGGCTCGGTCCCTCTTTGTCCAAGTAAGTCAAGCAACCTCTCCATTGCCAATGAACATGTGTTTTGTGTTGTTTATGAGGATTTAAACAAAAAAAATTCAAATCCTATTATCTTGTTCAAAGGATTGTTTCCTTAGGGTTTATAAATTGGTTTTGTGCCTATCACTCCTACTTCCCCACCTTGTATTCCCTCATCACTGTTATTCTTGTTCCAATTCCCTATTCCCTCATATTCCTAAATCACTCATTTCCTATCCCATTCCCATTATCCCAAATCCAAATTATAAACTTCCCAAAATCCCAATGTTATCCCAAAAAACCTAATGGTTGTCCCTAAACTCTTTAATTGACAGATTTCACTTGGCAATATCCCATCATCTTCCCTACCCTCTCCCTCCATAGTCCCTCCTAGATTATTACATATTTGGCAACAAAACCAAAGACACCAAACTCCTCATATTCATCCAAGACAACCTAGACTTTGGAAATCATGGAGACAGATACTTCTTATGACCGAGACAGTGACTCCACAACTGAATTGCATGCACCTAGAAGACCTCACAAGAGTGGTAGACATGTGAGGGAGGAGCCCACTTCGTTGGCTGAGCTGCAGGCTTGTCCAATTACTATGGCATGTTGTCAACAACAGTCTTGTTATCAATTTTGTGAAATGGTTGCTAGGGTCCACCACCATCAAGAGCTGGCCCGATTGTTTGTGTTGCATTTAGATGATAATCAAGTCACCCTTGCAGGTGTGACATTCACTTTAACACCTGAAACTATCTCTCAAGCAACCGGAATTCCAAATGTTGGAGAACAATGGAACAAAAGGCAGCAGGTTGATAGGGTACACTATGAGCCATATATCAAGCCTAGTTTTGTGAGACAACTCAGCAGAGTTTTTCCCTTCCGGTTCCTAAAGGATTCATATGCTCCTCTGATGAAACTTATTATCAAATATTTCAGTTGTGGGGGTCGGTTTTCACATCTCTATGCCTCTCATATCAAGCTGCCGATGCATTTTACCAGGGTGAGGATGATGAACCTCCCTTATTTCATGTGCCAGAATATTGAGAAGATGACCACTCTCGTGCAAAGGAAAACTCCTGAGCAGCAGTATAGCAGTATCTATCACTTTGCACTCATCAAAATTGTGGTTACGCATTAGCTCGGCTTGCAGGGTATTTAATGGGAGCATTTCATTTCTAATGATTTCTTCACATCTCCTCAGGTACCTTCGGAGGTTGTTCATGAGGCAGGTGAAGCTTCATATCAGCATGAAGGTCATGAGACATAGACCACTAGTATGCCGGTGTTTGTCACTTATCAGAGAGGCACTAGAGGGTTATTTGCAGCAGCCAGGCGAGTATTATCTCCACCCGGGGTGGAAGGGTTCTCGCTTCCTTCATCAGCAGTACAGGTATAGGACAAGGGTAAGAGGCCAATACATGATGAGGGGCCTTCAGGAGGCCAGGATACATATTTCATACTCATTGATGAGGATTTGGGCTCACCAAGCTCAAAGCTGAGAGAGATTGTTCAGGAGTAGAAGGCATAAATAAACACTTTGTCTGTCAAGTTGCAAAGAGCCCAATGGATAATCAATTACCTTGAGCAAAGAAAAAAACAGCTGGAAGATCAGCAAACTATCGCGGAGTTGCAAAATATACGTGAGAACCGGCAAGCCGCCAAAAGGAGCCAAACCGAGATGACATCCATTGAGCAAGAGATTGAGGCTGATCACGAAACTTGGCTTGAAAGGGTCAATATTCATTTGGAGAAGCTGTTGGAGAAGGCCAACAAGGAAAATAACATTTTGAGGCACATGGCGAATCATTATTGGGCAAGAAGTCATGTTTGCAAGGCACGAATCAAGATCCTGAAGGCTAAGTTGAAAACGGAATTAAAGCGTCAGAAAAGGCAAGATAGACTTCATATTTTGGCCGAAGCTTCCTCAGACCAGCATATTGCATGATGGAGGACACTCATCCCAAATTTCAAGAAATTTGGGACACATTTTTCAAATTTTGATTTTTTTGGCTTAAACACAGATTTTTCAGCTCTACACATCGCGCCACTTGGCGCGCGCTTATGATTGGGAGCTCTTCTGGGGTAAAAATTTATATTTTTTTATTTTTCATGGAAATTTATGCATGCCTACCCATGGCCAAGATATTTTGACAAGTTTTGGGCTTCCAGAAGGGTCAAAAACACCCTAAAAATGACCTTTCTACCCCTTTTTGGACACACAGGAAGCAGTGTTGGGAAAACTCATTTTTGGAGGGGCAAATGGAAAAAAAATTCAGAAATTCTACTTGTGTTGGACATTATATAGGTAGAAATTTCCAACAAGCCTACTTGGATCCAATTTGGACACTGGGAAGACCTCCAAAATCAGCTCCAAACTAGCGCGACGCATAGAGAAATCAGGCACAGTGCATTGGGGATTTTGGCTCATTTTTCACTCAGTAACTCTGTTTTTTGCCTAGTTTTGGCCAATTTGAATTTATTAATTCTAAATGTAAGAATATTGATGTAATTTGATGTAATTTGATGGGTTTTGATGTAATTTTGTCAAATTTTTACTCATGGAAGTAGATTCATCCATCAAAAGGTGAATTGCAACTGAATGAATCAGTTTCCTATCTTATAGAGGCATGTTGTTCCACTGCCTATTTTCTAGTTCTTAGTTTGGATCTTGTTGAAACAGCTCCTAAACTTGTGAGATCGACCCCTAGAGGCTGGGGATGAGTTATGCTTGTCTATATCTTGTATTTTTTCAGTCATTTTCCTAGTTGGACACTTGGGAATGCTTTGAGCATCATTGTACATTCATCTCTGCAGTTTGGCAAAGGAATAGACCAGGGTTTGTAGCAATCCTTGGGATTCATGTGGCTCTTTTTTTTGATGATGTGTTTCTCTTTGTTAATGTAAGTTTACTGGTGCTTTATGTGTATAATCTTCCCTCTTATTTCTTCTTAAGTTAAACAAAAAAGGATAAAGGTGGAATTCATTAGATTTGCAGTGCTCTACCTTGAGTTTTTTTTAATTTTCTATGTTTTCAACTGTTTGAAGAGGATTCCTGAAAGTCTCTTGCCCTCTTCAACTCCTCACCAGTCTGAGCTATCCATTTCATTCAAAGTTAAAAGCGTCAAAACAATTGCCTACCTTGCCCCATTCAGATCCCTGCAAAACTGCTCATTTCCCAGACGCAAAATCCGCCCTTCCCTTTGATCCAACAAACACCCTCAAAATAAAATCAAACTCTTTTACATATATACCTAGCCTAAAATCAGCCTTTATTCAAGTCATCTCAAGCCTCACTGATTTTTTTTGCTGAGATTGACCAGGAGAGAGCCCTCTCCCGATCTGGTAGGGCTAGCTACCAGATTAAGCGTGGTTTGATGTTACCCTAGACTGCTGCCTTTCTCGGCTTGAGGTAGATTTAGGCCATAACACTATTAAATTTAACATAACACTATTAACATGTCCTGTACTAATACTCCTAGTTATACATTCAGATTTAGAATTAAAACATAGATGTATGCATGTAAGAAAAGAAGATAACAATGAAAATTTTAAGAGAGTACTTCACTCCAGATAGCTTATCACAGGGATCCTGAAGTATGATGCCAAATATTTGATCCAGTCTGCTACTCAAAATCGAAATCCAAAGCCTTCAAGTCAACAAAATATCTATAGTAATCTCTAACAATTTTATTCCACACAAAAATACTTCAAAGAGTGAAGTATTTATACATAATGTTTGACAAAATATCCTAGATGACTTCTAGGAATTAACTTAGGAAAATAAAATATCTTACAACCATAATAGTGACAGTTGCTCAACAAGTTAGCAAGTTGTCCTATTTTATTCAAAATAAATAGAAACTGTTTTAAGATAAGAAGCAATTGGCTGCTTATGTGTCCTCTTTGCTGGCTCTTTAGATATTTTTTAGAATCTAACTTGTCTTCACTGATACTCTTTCTCGCTGATAATCTTTCTCACTAGTAATCTTTCACTTCGGATACTCTTTAACCTTCAGTAAAACTGCTTTCTGCTGTAAAATCTGTTTTGACAGCGAAATCAGCAAACAGATTTTTTCTTCTTCATTTGTTTGCTTTTTATTCTTCATAGTAAATCAGTCAATGCTTGCTAATCCTCTTTTTTAGGAATTCGAATATTCTTGAGTTTCCTAAAATTCTCATCAACCTTAGTGTACCTAGAAAATGTGGGCTTGACGACAAATAAGTGCTTGATTTCATACTGCAAATAAAACAAATCTTCAAAACTTTTTAACAATACTTTCCTGTGGGAATACCTTGACCTGTTGGCTTGTTCACCTACTCCTTGGCATGTTCTCTTATCTTCTTGTCATAATCATTTTGAGGCATTAGCTTTTCATTAATCACCATGATATCAGGAAGTCCCTTTTGCCTTAAATTGGTGAATTTAACTATGAATCTAGTGATAGCAATATTCATTCCTTCACATTTCTCTTCAAGCTGCCTCATTAAATTTCTTTTGGTGGTAACTTTCCTAAATTCTAGGATAGTTGTTGTCCTATCATTGATTTTTAATTCTTCAAGTTCCTATTTATTCTTGTTGTTGAGGAAATTTATTAACCTTACAGCCTGTTCTGGTTTATCAACTAAATCAGCTTGTGTCTTTTGGATCTCTGCTTGGGCTGCCAATAGTAACTCTCTCTGCTCAAAAATTACTGGAATTGAAGGCCAAACATCATGGATGGCTTCAATTACATTATTCCATAGGTAATTTTTAATATATGATATCTGATCCTTGAGAATTAATTCTTTTTGGAGTTTCTTTACCTCTTCACTCAGTCTGTGGGCATTTTGGTCATGTATTTTAGCATCTATCTGAGTTGATTTGTTTTTTTTCTCAAGATTTTCAATTATCATTGTCAATATGTTGATTTCATTAGTCTTCAAGGACATCTCCTCCATTGCTTTTACTAGTTGACTACTTTCATCTGTGAGTGGCAACACTGTTGTAGAGGATTCAGTTACTGAAGTTGTTGAAGAAGTCACTGGCACTGCAGTGGCCAGTGGCTCTTTGGGTGCCAACTTTTCTTCTAAATTTGAAGGCACTGCTGCTGTGATGACTGGGATTACTGTATGAATGACTGGTTCTTTAACTGTTTCCTTTTCTTGGACAACTTGGTCCATCTGTACTTCCATTTCCTTAATTTGAGCTGTCAGTTGAAGTATCAAACTCATCATTTCATCTTTTTCCTTTTGATCCTGTAAAACTTCCTTTGCTTGAGGATGCTCACCTTGAGGAAGCTTGAGTTATTTCCTCAAGGCAGCTATGTCCTCATTTTTCTTTTTAACCAATTCTTCTGCTGCTTTGATGTTTGTACGATCATATCCTACCTGTAATACTAAATTTTCTAAGGCCTTTATCCTTAGATCCTTTGCATATAATTAAGCTTTATCCATTTTCATTTGGTCCTGCATATTAGAGATTGTATTTTGAAGCCTATGAGCACTCATAGATTTTGTTGTGACTGTGGAATAGAGCATCTCTAAGGTTTGCCTATGAAACTCAATCTGATCCAATTCATGGATTTTGTTTGTAGCTACTTCCATATCAACTTTTTAATAGTCAGCCACTGTCTTTGGAACTGGTATTGTGGGCTGTAAAACTAACATAATCAATTTTTTAGTTGAATAATCAAACGCTGATAGAAATATGTTTTGGTTACCTGGATTTTGCTTCAAAAACTAAGAATATATTTTAGTTTTTATTTCCTCATTCTTTAATTTGATTTGCTTGTATTTTTCCTTAATATCCAAATCCTTCTCCTCAGCTAAATGTGAGGAATAAGCCTCCATACTTTGTTGCCTTTCCATTATCTGTGCATCTTCATTATTCAATTGTTCTTCATTCTGATTTGGCTCACTGATGAGTACAATGGCTACATTGATCTCTACCTGTGTAGTGTTGGTATTCAAGGGATGTGTTTCTTCAACATCTATTGTTACTTTACCTTTAGTTGTTGTATCTAGTTTTGGCCTCTTGTTGTAAATGATTTTAAACTTTGTCTCTGTTGTAGTCTCTTTAGTATAAGCTCCTTCTTCTATGATTATCTTAGTGTATGTTTCTGGCTGTTTGGAAATTTCCAAAGTGTGATTAGTATTTTTTTGGTTAAATACCTTTGTTAAAGTGTTTTCGATCCACTAAATTTGATTAGAAAACTTCTCTATTTCTAGATTTGACTCATGGATAAAGGGTGTCAATTTACATTTTACCCTTAGTTTACTCAAGATCCCTTGTGGATCATAATTCCATGGGAAGCTTTCTTCTAATTTATATTCCAGTAGTTTACTTGATGCTTCCTTTTCTGCATCTCTTTGATCACATATGAATACCCAATTTAATTTTTGAGTTTAAATTGGGTATTTTTCTTGGCTACCATGAGATTAATTGAATCTGAATTTAGGATCTGCCTAATGTACTCTAAGGCAAAGATCCTCATTGATGGATGCTTAGGTAACTTGTAAGGCAACAAGTTAGAACCAAAAACTCTGATTTCAGTGAATTTCTCATACAAATACCAATCGCCCACTTTGCTCTGCTCTGATAGCTACAATATTATTTTCATTTCCTCACTTATTCTAGGCTGCTCTATTTTTTTCAAGATGGTGATCAATGGATGTAAAAACAACTCTGCAAAATCTGAATAACTAAACTCTGAACCTTCTTTTCTAAGTATGGATGTCCAAAAGATAACTGATAAAGGTTTTCCCTCTATATCCAACTTTTGAAGTGAAATGGGAAAGCTCTCTAATTGGAAGAATAGAAACAAGTGGAAAAGATAGGATGTATATCTGAATACTCCTTCTAGCTGTAAATTAGTCAATTGATAGTGAATACTATCAACAATTAAACCAGCATAGTCAAATATAACTGAAGGTGGTTCACCTGGAGAAAAGGTTGACAAAAATCCTAAGATAGACTCATTAGTATGCTCATCAGTGAAATACCCAAGTATGAAGGAAAGCATGGAGATTACATGCCTTGAACCTTTAGGGAACTTGGCAGTTGAATATGGAGGGTTTAATTTAGGAATTTCAACATGCAGAGGCATGAAAGTCTGGAAAATCATAAACCTTCTAGGGAAATCTAAGCCAATGTATAGCTTAGTGAGGACTTCAATAGACAAAGGTACTACTTGGGGGTCTGTTTGAGGCTACAACATTTGGTTTATTGACTCTGTAGTGATGGTGAATAGGACGTATTTATTTGCATTCACAATAGCTCTTTGTTCAGGGATGTAGTACTGGTGACATAATCTGATAATTTCTTGACAAGGGTGAGTCAGGGGGACTACATATTTGGGCAAATTGGATTCCCAAATATGAATTTCTCCTTGATCATGTAGAGATTTTTCAAAACACCAGTTGTGGATATCTAATAGATTGAATTCAACTATAGGATCAGCTATTTTGTAGTCAATATTAGCTAGGGCAATATGCTAAATATCAACAACTTGGGATTGTAATGGGTTGACTACAATTGCAGTATTTGGAGTCATGGCAGGAGTAGGTTTAGGAGTTTTAGAACCATCAGGTTTGTTTACACTCTATTTTTTAGGCATTTTGATTGCCTTATGCAAGTTTAAACTGTTTGTAGAGGCAATTTTACTATAACAAAGGCTTGATTGGGCAATTTTTAGCAAAATAGAATGTCTCTTTGGATTTTATGCTCAATTAGATCTCTCAAATGAAGTTCTGAGGCTAAAAAATGGTCTAAAACAGAAAACAGGGGTTTTCTGAGTTTTTTGACTGAAAAATGGGCTAAAACTCTATTGAAAAGGGATTTTTAGAAGATATAGGGCACCTGTAGAGGATTTCTGGCCTTTAGAGCTTGAAATTGATCATTAATCTGTGAAAAAATGATAATTTTCTTTGAAAATACCACGCAGTAGACAACTAGGGTTCCTGGGAAAATTTTGCCAGAGTTTGGCCTGTTTTAGGGACTTTGGGGCAATTTAATTTCTTGATTTCCTGACTTTGAAATGATTTTTCTTTCTTTTACAAGGTTTGTTCAATTTAATCAGGTTTAAATCTCAGAAGAATACCTTTTTTGACGTAGGTATCAATTTTAAAAGGTTTTCTTCAGTATTCTGGTCGAATTGATGGCTTTCAATGGTTGAACTAGAGTAGGTGCGGCTCCTTAGCAATTTTTACAGGTTTCTTTGGTGAATTTTGGAGGTTCTGGGTGTAAAAATGGGTATCATAGGTTTTAGTAGGCTTATACAGTCGAGGAAATGAAACAATGTTTTAAACACAAAAGATATGAAATAACGCATTTGCCAAAGGTTTAAAAAACATATTGGTTGCATTAATCAGCATTGAATGCGAGTCGCGATCAGGTGGGAAGGTGGTTTTCGAATTACAAACGCATAGAAAGCTGATGGTTTATCTCGTGGATAACGAGTAGTAAGTGGTTTTAATCAAAACCTACGTGATCGAATCAAAAGAGGCCATGTGGAGGGGAGGGGTCAATAGGAAACCACCCATTTCATGTGGCTTTTGCCTTGGGGTGGTCATGCACTTTTTCTATGCGATATCAATCTTCAACTGTCAGATTAAAAGGTTTGAAGTGAATGGTGAGGATTGTTTTGGGAGTTACATTGGAGCAGAAAGGTGGGACCAGGGTTTAATTATATAAGCGGAAGGGTTAGGATGCATTTAAACCTTTATGATATAATCGAGGAATATAAAGGCATAAAGCATATATGTAATGGTTTATTTATACAAAGCGGCGGGATAAAATGTTATTGCAAAGGTGCTTTTAAACAAGGTTTTTTAAGCCTTATCCATTGGTATATATATGGCGGGTTGGGTTTGCAACATTTGATAAAAAAATGTTTCGCATATGTGCGTAATGGTATGTTATATTATATAGTTTTTTAACCTTTTTTAATGGTTATTAAACTATAGGGGCGGGGTAAAACAAATAAAGATAGTTTAGACCAAAGGGCTTTATAACTTGGGATTTTTCATTTGCGCACATGGATAATAAACTTTGGTCTTAGACATTATAATAGTGGGTTTTGGGGGATTATTGAATATAAGGGAATTAATAACTAGGAAAGGGTATTTCTTAGGGATTTAATAAAATATGTTAAAACTTAATATGAAAGGGTAATGAATTTAAACAAAATACATGTTATCTCTAAATATGGTACAAAATCAAGCATAGCTCATATTTATATTTCTTTCGCTAATGCTTAGGATAAATGTGATTTTGTGGGTTTTTATGATTGCTTATGAAGGGATGAAGTTAATTACTCTAGGTCTACAATTTTACTAAGTAAGAATGTGTTTTTAGTTAGGAAAAAGGGGTTTTAATACATGAATGAAGGGTAAATGATGATAAATGAGGATTTAGCATAAGAAATCAATATTTTTAACTAACTAGTCATAGAGCCTTGGGTCCGGTCCCAACAAAAGTTAGAGAAATGCTCTGAGCCTATTTGAATGATAGCTTAGAATACTGAATACTCATGGGGGAGGGGAAATTAGTGATTTTTCCCGATGATGTATTATTTACATGATTGCTCCACTGCTTTCTACCTACCCAACTTTTATTTCTAACATTTTTTCTTCATTTTGCAGGTGCATTTAGGCTTGCAACCCTAAAAAAATTTCTTTCAAAGCATAAAACTAATCTAGATCTACCTTATTTCATCCGAGGGCTCAGATTAAACTGTTGAGCTCCTCATTATTCTCTACCTATCTACTGATTTGTCAAGGTTATACTGTTTGAAAAATCTTTATTCTCTATCTAAAACATGAAAAGTTAAGATTAAACTATTTAACTGATCATGGATTATGGCATTTATTGACACTCTGCACATAATGATTATTCTTGCAGTAAAAGTAAAAGTAGTGGCATTTGGACTTGCTCACTTTCAGGTCTTATTTCTTTTCTTTTGGGGTTCATATTTTTCTAAGTCCTTTGATCTTTCTTTTAGGACTTTTTACCCTTTTTTTGATTTTTTATTATTTTTCATTCTTTTTCAAAATATGGGAAAACAACTTGCAGAAAGCAAGGTGTGTACATATTTACAAGACTTTATCAAAGTCAGTTCAAAATTTTATCAACCCTATTATTATAGGACCCTAACAAAATGCACAATAATCACGAATATATTTCACTTTTGATGAAGATTTTGCAATTAAAGCTTGGAGTAGATAGCAAGGAGAGATTCTAGGGGGGGTTTCCACCTCCTTAATTCCGAAAGCAGCCAATGGATCCTCGATATTCCCTCCAACAGCTCGAAATCAAGGGTAGCCAAGCAAGTGGGAGATCTAGTGCACCAAACCTCCACTTCTCTTAGAATCAAAGAGGGCACATCACCTACCTTTTAGGGAGTTGTTGGTAGCTACCCTCTAGGTCAAATAGGGCTGAGAAAGAGTTCATTAGGATTCAAACTTTGAAGGAAGCTAATATACTCTTAGCTCTTGTAATAGGTTTTTGAAACTTTTATGATTATGTAATGAGACTATTTTTTGCAATAAGATGAATATTGAGATTGTCCTTCACTGATTTAGTTTCAGAGGGATAGGCTTGTGGGTTAGGGCCCAATCCATTGGCCTTGGTCTCTCTTGTGTATTCATGCTTATTTTTATGTCATTGTAGCTAGTTTTCTTTATGAGCTTTAGCTAGTTTGCTTACATTTCAATTCATTATTTTTAGTTTACTTCCATTTGTCTTTATTGTAGTTTAGCTTACATAAATGTTGGTAGAATAGCTTATAAACTTACAAATTTATGTGTCAAGCCTCCCTCTCTCATCTCTTTCATTGGAGCTTGATGAGGGTAGATCTTCACCACGAGGAAATTTTTCTCTTTAGTTTATGATTTCTTGGAAATAATAGTTAGGTTTTTGCAGTGTCATGAACATTTATAGAATAATGAGTTAGATTTCTGATTGAATGCTTAAGTAGGGTTTATTTCCAAATTCAACCCATCTTTTCCATTTCCTTCATCATAGAGTTGCCCATGTTTTTTGCATAAACAAGTAGTTTTCTTGCAGGTTCAAGTAGCACAGCAAAGGAGGAATTCACTAGCACCCTCAGCTTCATTTATTGTCCATCAACAACCTTATTTTCATCAAATCGCCTTCAACCCCATTTTTAAGATTTTCACCTTCACACCGTGAGTTTCCCTAGAAGTGCAAGACAAGCTTATAAAGAGGTTATAAGCTTGGAAAATGGGTTGGCCACCTTCCATTCATCCAAGTACACCTCCACTCCACCTCCCCTATGATTTTCTCCATCATTTCTAGCCTTGTATTGCCCTTAGATAGTTTCCTGTAGCAATTCATGACTTTCTTGTAGCACTACAGGAAACTTGTAGTAGAACTAGTAGCATCACCAGTGGGCCTCTCCTTAAGCCCAAAAACCATCATCAACCTCATCTATACCTGCCAAAACCATCAAGACACCTTCAACCCTACATCCATGAGTTCAAAACCTTTTTAAGCCACCTTAGAGCCTTCTCCTCCTTGCTGCAAAATAGTGCATTTACAACCATAATTAGGTCATGGTTAGATGCATGAGTAATATCATGATAGTTAAAGCATGAATTAGACAGAGCGTGTTTAGCCATTTGTCCCAGAAATTTGTGAGTATATTAGCCTTCTTTCTGCAATTTCAATTCATCCATTTACTTCATGGAGATACCTAGTTTGCTTCTATTTCGTGTCATAGTTTAAACTACAGATTTATTTCCTTGCATAATAGCTAGATGTCTTTTCTTGCTTCAGAATAGTCATTTGATGGTTAATATATTAATGGTTTTGAGTCACTTGTAGTTCTAGGTCTAAATAAAAAATGTGATAGACTTCACTCAGAAACCCTAGAAATAGCACCCTTCCGTAGGACTCAGAAGAGGATGAGAAGAGTAGAATGCATCTGCTCTGTATATAGCATTGTCACCTCCAAGTTTGTATGAACCTCGGGTTGATAAAGTAAAGTAGAGTAGCCTCTAGGAGTTGCATAATTCTTGATGCAATACCAGGGCTCACCACTCGTTGATAAAAATTCATGGTTGATGTGTGAGACCTCATCCATCATTTTTGTCTAATCCGGTGTGAGGACCTAGTTAATGGCCTCACTAAAGTTGATGTTTGAAAAGTGACTGAAGTGGATAAAGATAAAGTTGATGTTCGACAAGTGACTAAAGTGAATAAACATAGCTTCTAGGTTTTTGTTGATGCAATTGGAGATAAGATAGAGGGGTTGGACATGGAGTTATTATTTCTTAGAATCCTTGGTTGGAAAAACTCTATGGAAGCCCGAAAGACAACTGTGGGTTGAGTTACTAGTCCTGGAAGCCTTTGTTGGAAAAATTCTCTGGAATCCCCAAGTGGGTTGAGTTACTAGTCTTGGAACCCCTGGTTGGAAAAACACTCTAGAAGCCCTATAACGGTTTGGGTTGAGTTACTAGTCCTGGAAGCCCTGGTTGGAACAAACACTCTGGAGCCATGGAAAAACTTGGATAGAGACCAATCCATTATGGTTGTGAATTATGAACATGAGCTGGAATCAATGGTTGAGGTTTGAGGTGTTATGGCCTTTGGAAGCCTTGGATTGATTGTGATTGATGTGTTTGATGAGATCCCACATTCATGCTCGGAATATGGCATGGGGGTGATTGGTTGAAGAGATAATTGGCTCAACAAATCTATGGTCGGGTGGAACATGGAAGTCTCATATCCGATTGGTTTCTACATTCATTAATGAGCAATTCATTCCTTTGATATTTGATGTATAAATGTACCAGTTTACATGTGGATCCCACTGTTGATGTATCCATGGTATTTTTTTGGTTATTATGTTGGTTATAAGCATGTATGTTGATAGTGATGATGTATGGATCTCCCCATGTTTTGACTTGTAAATGAATACACAATGTACCTATGGTCAAATGTATTGTATTGCAGTTAATTATGTAGGGGAGCAATGTTTCTTAGCGATTCTCAGAAAAGTATGGGACCCTTATGCTCTGTTATGTTGTTTATACCTGTAGCTTTCATGTTTGTGACATGTTTGAAAAAATGCCTATCATCGCTATGAGGGGTCCATATGAGTTCTTATTGATGTGATTGCTTATTTATCATTGTCCTCTTGTTATTTGTCATCTCTAATATTTTCATGAAGTTTTGGGCAGAGCACTGGGTTCTAGGCCTGAAAAGGTGGCTCAAATCTTGGGGATATAGGCATAGAACTGATTTTTTGGGGGCCTGGCTACTGGCATGTAGTGTTATTCCTATATCTATATCCTCTTGGCTATTTTTATGTAATTTTATGCCTGCAAATATGGTTCAAAGAGGCCAAAATGTCAGTTTGACCCAGGGGTAGGAGCCCTGAAAGGTTGGGTTACCTTCTGGGGGTGTTGTTGTTATTGTTGTACGAGGCTTGTATGTTGTGTTTTTATCGGTTCCACTTCCTTAAGGTCACCTAGGAGGTTAAATCTCATTATAGTAGCCTCTCGTCACATTTTTACCCCAGTTGGCAAGTTACTTGGGTAGATATGGGAAGAGGGTGTTACAGAGTGGTATCAGAGTATGGTTGCACTCTCCTTAGGTGGTATTTATTTTATGTTCTCTTTGTGTGATATATGATACCATAGAGTGGTATCATAGCATGTTTCAACCCTTGGACTAGATGGGCAGTGTGTTGAACATGCATTTATGTTGGTTGCATATGTGTTTAGTAGGCATGTGTTTTATATGTGTTTGTTGCATCCAGATTTTGTTGACCATGGTGGCAGTGGTGTCACTATGGAAGTGTTGATGGTGTTTTTGTCAACATGTTGTCATGAGTGTATGACTGGTTATGTGTTGTTCATGCTTGTGTATTTTTCATGCATGCTTTCTTACATATTGTTACATATTGTACATGCATTTATTGCTTATGCTAGGGTTACATATTGGTCATGCTTCAGTTTTATCCATGTATGTTTGCTTGTGTGATGTCATATGTTGAGCATGCATTGGTCGTTCATGATAGGTTATACATGTCAAGTCGTTTCATATGGTTTGCATTGCTTTGGTGAAGGTTGTTGTGCATAAGGTCATTGTCTGCAATTAGGTCATCATGATGATATTGATATGTTATTATGCTAATGTGTTGGCTAAGATAAAGCAGGAGATGAATACCATCAAAGTGAAGTTGCAGCATTGGACCTTGAGGCAAGTGACATGTCATCATACAGGTTTCGATGTTGGGAATGTAGGTATGTAGATTACGAATTGTTATATGAAATATGGTTATGAGCATTCCTTTCATTCTATTGATGTTATGGTTAAATACATTATAGATTCTAGTTGATTAGTGTGGTTATATGTACATGAGTCAAATAGTCATGATAGAAACCTGTGGTGGTATGAATTGCTATTGTTGGTTTGTGTTAGATAACTTATATGTTGTTGATGAGCATGTTATGGGTTAAATTTTTGTTATTGTGTGATAGTTAGCTTGATGATTAGGTTACATGTTGCTGATGAGCACAATATATAAATTGTTGTTGTTACATGCTAGTGACTTGATGGCTAGGGTTATGACATTCAAGTATGATTCAATGTAATTATGATAATGTTTTGTATTAATCTAGACTAACTATGTATATTTCATTGTTATGTGTTAATGACAATTGTTTATGAACTTATGACGTGAACATGTTAGCTAGGTACTGTTATGGATATCATGACCTTATTTATGATTGGGTTGATATGATGTGAAGTTATATCATGCTAATATATATTGATTGTGAGGACAATATAGCCTCCCTTGAGATACATTAAGGTATGATCTTGCTTGTGTCATCTACTTTGTACTTGAAAGTTTGATTATGTCATCTATTTAGTGTTTTAGTTTTGGTGTCTATTATGTCGTCTATTTACTATTGAATGTTTGATTAATCGCATGATATGAGGCTATATCTATAATATTGCATGAAGTAATGGTATTTTTAAGAACAATTGTAATAACACGTATGTGATAAGATAGGGTATATGTACTTGAGTGAAAGTAGGTGATAGTTGTAGCTTTATTTATTATGACTGATGAATGTGAGTTCTTTGTTGATTATGACATGGCTGTTAGTATTGGTAAAATTTGATTTCAAATTAATAGATATGTTGTCTTGATATTTGGAACATGTGACTAATATGTGTGTGTTCAGTTACAAGGCAGCGTGATTGGCCCAAAAAGGTAAGGTAACTAGATTTTTGTTATGTTTATTGGTGCACTAATAGTTATGTGGTTATGGAAGTATGATGCAGGGTATTACATGGTAAGAGAATGCAATGAAATATTGGAGAAGGCTCGGGATAATCATTCCTTTGGAAGTTTTGGGAAGCCATGGCGATTGATTCATGGTGTTTTTTTCTAGTGATGTGCTCTCGATCTTTTAAGATTTGTTTGTGCTTGATTTGCAGTTTTTTTATTACCAGTGCAAGGCCTTTCCACTTTGTTGTGGTGTTGTATTTCTTGTGGTTTTTCATGGTCTTCTTCTTTCTTTCTCTTGTTCTTGTTTTTTATACTTCAAGAGTCTTGGGGATTGGTTGGGGAAAGAGGAAAGTTAATGGAGCTCGGCGAGAGCTTTGTGGTACCCAATAGGTAATATAACAACTAGATTAATATTAGTGCATGCGTAAGTGCAGGAGAAGGTAAGAATATGAAAGTAGGTTGGATTGGTTGAGTTCATTGGGAAAATGGAAAGTGATAGAGTAGGTAAAGTGAATGGATATAAGATGTTAGATTCCTTGGCTAGGTTGGGAACTATTTTTCTCAATGTTATGCATACTATGCATGCATAAAGGGAGTTCTCTTAACCTATGCCATATGATATCTGATAATTATGTTGTGATCGTGATTATGATAATGTATATATACACATGTATGTATGTGGGGTACGACGAGATCATTATTTCCTTATGTTGTTGTTTGTGTATGCATATATGTATGTGTGTATGTATGTGTGTATGTCATGTCTAACAAGTTCATCATGTATCATGAGTTTTTAATGCATGTGTTTATATATGTATCTATATCATGGTATGACAGGGTTGTCAACTATCGTTCTTGTGGAGGAGTGATTTATTATGCAGGTGAATGGCATGAAGAGGTTCCTGGTCTTATGAGGAATCAAGTGGGAAGAGAAACCCTAAGAGATCTATGAGGTCAGTATCATGTAGACATGAATTATTATGCTATGGATAGGTAATGTTGATGGGTATATCAGAGAAATGAAGGTAGTGTGATATGTGGCATGCTAGGATGAGCATGGATAGTGGAAATACACTAGAAGCAAGGTTGCTTGTGAGGTCAATGTGTGGTATACGGATGTGCAATACTACTATTGTGTATATATTGTGCATGTTGTATATTCAGTGATTGTATCTATGGTGATGTGTACATGTAAAATATGTAGTATTGTGTGCATAGGATGTTGTATTTATGTCATATATATGTTGTTCTATGTATATTTCATACGTAGTGTTAGGTATAGATGGTGCTATGTATATGTTGGATATGCAATGTTGTGTACATACCGTGTGGTGCACATGTTGGATATGCAGTATTGTGTGCATATGGTGCTTTGTACATGTTGGATATTCAGTGATGTGTACCGTTATCATATTGTGTTAATGTTTGATATGTGTTGTTGTGTTAATATGGTGTTGTGCACATGTTGGATATGCGATGTTGTGTAAATATGGTGTTGTGCACAAGTTGGATATGTGATGTTGTGTATGTATGGTGCTATGTATGTGTTGAATAAGCCATGCTATGTACCTATGGTGTTGTGTGCACGTTGTACATATGGTGCTATGTACATATGGTGTTGTGTGCACATTGTACATATGGTGCTATGTACATATGGTGTGGTGAGCATGATTGTACGCATGGTGTTGTCTGCATGTGGTGTTGTGTACAGTTTGTACATGTTGTCTTGTGTGCAGGCGGTGTCGTGTAAATGTCGTGCATGTGGCGTTGTGTACATGTGGTTTTGTGTCCATGTCGTGCATGTGGTGTCATTTACATGTGGTATTGTCTACACATTGTATAGGTGGTGCAGTGTACACTTAGCATTGTGTACACGTTGTGCACGTGGTGTCGTGCACATGTGATGTTGTGCACACATTGTGCATGTAATGTTGTGTACTGGTGGTACTATGTACATGTTGTGCATATGGTACAGGTATACGTTTAGTATTCTATGCATGTCGTACATGTTGTGTTGTGGGCATGCGGTACTGTGTATGTGCATGGTGTAGTCGTGGTATCATGACATGTGTATTCATTGTTTGTTACTATGTATATGTATATTATGTATTTTTTTGTATTGTACACGAAGTGTAGGTGCATGTGTTGTATGCCAGTGTAGGTGCATGTGTTGTATGCCGGTGTAGGTGTATGTATTGTGTTGTACACCCAGTGTAGGTGTATGTGTTGTGTTTTACACCAGATGTACATGTGTGTATATGTATTGTGTTGCACATTTGGTATAGGTGTATGTGGTGTGTTGTGTTTTACACCAAGTGTGGTTGTATTTATTACGTGGTATTGTACACCTTGTGTGGATATACGTGGTGTACCCTATGTGTATGTGTACAAGATTGAAGAGAAGCATTGGGTGCTTGTCGAGTGTGGCAACCGATCCAGTGTGCGTATGGAAAGGACAAAGAATAATGGTAGATGCTAAGGATAGATTAAGGGATAAGTATCAATATTTCATTTCAGCTTATTATGCATGTGATATGTGATTCTGAATTATGATGGTTACATGTGATTTATTTATGGTTTATGGTGATTTCATGTGATTCAAGATTTTTACCTATGATGGTAGTGTTTTGAGCTAACTAGATGTGGTATGTTTATACATGATGATTTGATCAAATAGCTGGTTGACTCTTTGTAACATGAAATGAACATAGCTGCAAGTGTACCTTATTAACGAGCTACCAATGAGGTATGGCTTGAATTTATTTCAATTTATTTTGAATATAATGGAAATTATGTGCTTGGTATAGGAAAGCATGGAAATTCCTGGTTGGGTGGTTGAAATTGACCGCAATAATTAGCACTTGCAGCAAAAGGAATTGAAACATGCAACAATATGTTGGTAACACACTTCAGGAGTAGGGTCATTGTGGGACACTAGTACCCAATAGTGTCCATTGATTTCCATGAGCATGCTATGACCGATATGATGGTTTTGAGGCAGGGGTATGCCTCATTTTTTTTATCTTCCGATGCGAGGAAGCCTTCCCAAGGGATGAACTTTTGGGATGAGGGTGCCAACGGAACTTGGAAGGTGAGTGACTACACAAAGGGGTGATTGGATTTCCCGAGGGACTGTGTAGCATAGAAGGGAAGGTCGGGGATGGATTTGGTTTGGTCATTAGAATTTCCAAATGGAATCAAATGCACATTAGGAGTGTGCCCTGGAACAATGAGTTGGTAATTGTTCACTGAGAGGACAAGTGGCGCAGGATTGTAGCACTAGACATCAGATGCACACTTTGACTTGGCAGTGGATTCTAGACTTCCTGGGAAGGAGGTGAGTCTAGGTATTACTTTGAGGGTGTAATTGAAAGCCTCTAGATTCCCTTATTGCTGATATAGGCATCATATCATTTTATTTGTTGGTTGATAAAATGTGTATATGTGTATATTATTGCAAATATTGTATCGAGCTAGATTTATAAAGCTCCATAGACAATATAATTATTTGATGGTTGAATAAAATGTGATTTTTATTGCAAATACCATAATGAGTTGTGTTATAAAGCTCCAGTACACGGTATTTTATTTTCGGTGGATTTCTAGTTTGTTTGTCATTGTTTGAGAGATGATGTTTTGAGAGGGTTATATATTGTTTAACTATGTAATAAAGTTAAAATAATAACCACAATTGAAGGGACATTTATTCCAAGATTAATGTTGGAAAAAACATCCTAGTGGGTGTTCATTTCAGTTTTATGGCTAAAGGAAATTGGAAAAGGAAATGGAAAAGGATTTGGAAAGGAAAGAGGAATTAATTGGCATTTTATTTATGAAAATAATCAAAAATAGGATAAAAGGAAGGTAAAAGGTCACAGGTTTCATGTGAGGAGGAAATTGAAAGAAAATAATGGAAAATGAATAAAATATTGGTCGCGTTTATAAAAAGGCTTTCGAGGATCAGTTGGTAAGATTTTGTTCAATGTAGTTTTGGAGCTCTCTCTCTCTCTCTCTCACACACACACAAACACACACACATGATCTTGGATACTTAGAGTTTTCTTGGAGCGCTCTTAGAGAGTGTGGATACTTGGTGATTTGGAGTAAGAAGGAAAAGGAAGAGAAGGAAAGTGCAACAGGACATCGAGATCAGCATCTACATCCAGTTTTGATTGCAGGCATCGAGTTGCATGTATGTTTTCCTCACCAGTTTTGGCATGCATGTTGTATGCATGTGGATTTTCCTAGCCTTTCCATTTCCTGGATAGCCATGGTGTTGTGGATTTATTTCCATTGATTTTTTTCTGGTTGGTTCTCATGATTCCTTAGATGTGGGTTGATTTATTAGTTCTTAGAATCCTTGGTTGGACAAATGCTCTGGAAGCCCGGAAGACAACTATGGGTTGAGTTACTAGTCTTGGAAGCCTTCATTCGAAAAACGCTCTGGAAGCCCTAGGTGGGTTGAGTTACTAGTCTTGGAAGCCCTGGTTGGAACAAACGCTCTAAAACCCTGGAGCAGCTTGTATAGAAACAAATCCGTGATGGTTGTGATGTCCGGCCGTGATTTGGAATCAATGGTTGAGGGTTGATGTGGTATGGCCTCTGGAAGCCCTAGATTGATTTTTATTGATGTTTTTGATGATATCCCACAGACATGCTTGGAATATGGCACGAGGGTGATTGGTTGAATAAATAATTGGCTCAACCAATCTATGGTTGGGTGGAACATGGAAGTCCCATCTCCAATTGGTTTCTATATTCGTTAATGAGAAATTCATTCCTTTGGTATTTGATGTATAAATGTATTGGTTTATATGTGGATCCTATTTATTTTTTATCCATGGTATTTATGTTGTTATTATGTTGGTTATAATCATGTATGTTGATAGTGATGATGTATAGCTCTCCTTGTGTTCTTACTTGTAAATGAATACACTGTGTATCTATGGTCAAATAGATTGTATTTCAATTAATGATGTAGGGGAGCAATGCTTCTTAGCGATTCTTGGGTAAGTATGGGACCCCTATGCTCTGTTCTGTTGTTTATACCTATAGCTTTCATGTTTGTGACATTTTTGGAAAAATGTATGTCATGGCTAGGAGGGGTCCATTTGAATTCTTATTGATGTGATTGTTTCCATGTCATTGTCTTGTGTTATATATCATCTCTGGATTTTTCATGAAGATATGGGCAGAGAACTGGATTCTGGGCCTGAAAAGGTGGCTCAAATCCTGGGGATGCAGGCACATAACTGATTTTTTGGGGCCCTGGCCACTGGAATGCAGTGTTATGCCAGCAACTATAGCCTCCTAGCCACTGACATGCAGTGTTATGTCTATGACTATAGCCTCCTGGCTATTGGTATGCAGTGTTATGCCTACGGCTATGGCTCAAAGAGGCCAAACTTTCAGTGTGACCTAGGGGTAAGAGGCCTGAAAGGTTGGGTTACCTCCTGGGGGTGTTGTTGTTGTTGTACAAAGTTTGTATGTTTTGTCTCCATTGGTTCCACTTCCTTAATGTCACTTAGGAGCTTGAATCTCATTATAGTATCCTCTCGTCACATGTTTGCCCCAGTTGGTTGGTTAGTTGGGTAGATGTGGGAAGAAGGTGTTACAGGTAGTGTCTATTTTGGGTATACAGGGGATTATGATGTTTCCTACTACCTTGGATTATGATGTTGGCTACTTTGATCTGGTGATTAAGTTAATTGAATGTGTGACTTGATTAATAGGTGTTGCCAATTTTGTGTGCTAACATATATACACCATATTTTGGAATATTTCATGGGTTAATGAAGAGATTTTTTCCATATATATGTATCCACTACGGAGAATTTCTCACCATTTCCACAAATTACAGGAGATAGAATATTTTCTAGTAATAGATCCAAAGGTATACATTTGTGCTTTTCCTTTGATATTCTTTTATTGCTCCTTATTCATGCAAATAACTACTTACAATGAAGTTCTTCATACACAAGTAAATAAACTCTATTTTTCTATCATGGATCACAATTTTGTATTGGAGTGTCTTGTGTTTTAGCTTTTATTATTGATGGGGCGAGAAAAATTCACTGAATTGTGGGTTGTTCTTTGTATTTCCTAATCAAATATTTTATAATAATGGTCTCTGTGATTCAGGACTACCTATATCTTCACAATCTAGATTGCATTGGATGCCCCTACAAAAATGAAAATTAAATTCAAAATGTACAAAATCATTAATTCTAAATTAACTGAAAATTGCTCTCTCTTTAACCCCCTCGTTTTAATACAAAAGAAAAAATTAATACCCTGAATACATTAAAGTAAAATGAGAAAGATCCTATTTTTACTGTGAAAATCCTCTACTAGAGAGTTACTGAATGCTATCCCGAAGTGATAATTTTTAGAGTGCAAAGGAGAAGTGAGGGTTTTAATGCTTTCCCGCATCAAGAAAGGGATAAGCGAGTGCATCATGTATCTCGACCTAAGAGAATGAATATCATGCCAACATGGAAATGGAAAAGATATAATTATCACCTTGAGTTCTAATTATTCTCAATTCTTATTCTAAGGGTAAGAAAGGAGATAATTTTTTGTATTTTTAAGAACTATCATTTGTATTCCTTATTGGAATGTGTAAATTTAGGTTGCCTCAGTTTCATTTCTCAAAAAATGCTATTGAAAATAACACTATCTTGTTAAAGGAAGTCGCATGTTTGAATATGGCAGAACATGTATTTCAAAGATATCATAGTAAATAATTTGACAAAAAGTTATGCATAGTTGAGGTATTGAAAAATTGTTATGCTAGCTCCCTCTTTAGAAATCTAGTATTTCTATGTGGTAGAAAAAGAGTATAAAACATAGAAGTCCAGTATCCTACCAAATTTCATGAGAAAATAAACACGACTGCTTTCACTGCTATTCTAATTGTTGCTTTATTGCATACAAATAGCGTAACTTTCCCTAGAATAGAAGCCATTTATATTTTAATTTATCTTGAAACAACATTAAAAATAACCATATAAGCAAATTTTTTTTACTATATATTAATAAAAATATGAAAGAGATGCTGCTTACATCCAAGCCCAGATAGGGGCATTAAATTTGGAAGCTTCACCATTGCAAATAAAATGGAAGCATTCTCGGTATTACCAAATTATATTACGACACAAAACAACAAATATGAAGAAAATAAGAAAGGAAATTTCACATAGTATACGCTTTCTTGAGATTCAAAGGCTATTGTATCATTTCCAATGTATCTAATCTTCATCTATGAAAGGGTCATTGTAGGGCCATCTTTGGACATACCCTCTTGTGAAGGATCTTTTCTCCAGGTCAAGGAGGGTAGATACCTTCAAGAGGATTCTCTTGTATTATTTACACATAAAAGGCAACAAAATATTAGATAATTATTCAGTCCTTGACCAAAATTTGTTTCACCATATTCATATAGATAGGCGGAGTTATAGTAGTAAATTTGAGCTCTGCGCTTCACCAGTTTAAAAAAAAATAAGTATGTCAAAATTGGCCTCGCAAACCCGGGATCTCGGCTCATGCAATGATACAATATATAGTGATTGATTCATTTAAGATGTTGTGTGCAATCTGTGTCAAGTAAAGCTAATTGGTATTGTGTGTTTAACAATTACACCTTCTTAAGGTTTAAAGTATGCCTTTTGTAGGCTACTAATAATATTCTTTTACTTACATTTTAGGTACATGAATAAAACTAGCCTTATCTACTTTTAAATTTGGCAAAATCTCATTAGTAGGGGCAAGGACTTGCTAAGCAACAAATCCCTACCGAGGAGGGAGTGTAATTTTGTGTATTTTGCGGGTGGTTAGTTATTCTTCTAAAAAAATTTCATGTGATCGTTACTTCAACATGGGGTTTGAGATTTCAACATTACACCTCTCCCATGAAAAACAATTTTTTTTTTAAAATGGGAGATAATCTCCCTTATGCTTAGAGAAACATAACTCAATAAGGGATCTAAAACTGTTCAGGGAAGGAAAGTGAAACTTAAAAATGCAATTTGCCTTCAAAATAGAGATAATCTCCCAAAAATTGGATATAATCTTTGATATTCTCAAGGAAACAAAACTCAATAAGGAATCTAGAACTGTTGAGGGAAGGAAAGTGAAACTTGAAAATGAAACTTGTCTTCAAATCAGAGATAATCTCCCTTATGCTCAGGGAAACATAACTCAATAAGGAATATAGACTTGTTGAGGGAATGAAATTGAAACTTGAAAATGTAAGTTTTCTTCACAATCCTATGACAAAGACAACATGTGGTTACCTGGCTGGAATATTTCTTTCTTGAACACCACTCCCAGGAAATAATTTTGAACTACTGGCATAAATAATTTTCTCACTTGTGCTTCTGGCAGTTGGTGCACTTGGACCATTTTTCATGAGGCTTTCCAAATTGGAACCTTTAAGTCCTATTCAAGAACCTTCATCTGCTGATGGCTGAGAAACCATATCAAGAACTATATTATTGGCCTTGTTGATGTTTGGCATGTGGTTGTTTTCCATGGTGGTTTCATTCCTAGAAGAACATCATCATCATGTTGTCTTCCTCTCCTATCATCTTTAGCCTCAAACCTTGACATCCTACAGGGATTTTCAAATAAAAGAAATGAGAGAAATAGAAAGAAATTTAGAAGGACCTCACAAATCAAATCAAATAGAAAAAAAAATAGATTTTGATAGTTGGATATTAATTTCTGATAGCGAATCCTTCCACGATCACGCAAATAGAATAAGGTGGATGGTGGTGGTATTTTTTTTTCTCTTCTTTTTCATCAAATTATATAACTGTCGGAGCCGAGGGTTAACTATTCTAACAAAACTGTACAAGATTTTCACTTGTCTCTATTGTAGTATAAAGTAACTAGCAATGTTGAAAGTGTTTATCCAAGCACTCATGTACAATAACAAAGTAGTAAGTATAGTACGGTAGTTCGAAATTCAGTGGGTAGCACATGAAAGGAGGAGCATGAGCTATGAGTTCTAGACTCGGTAAAAGTGGGAGAAAATTTCCCTTTACAAACCTGAGAAGTAATCCCTACATTTGTCTCTCATCTCAACTTTTCCTTTTAAGACAAGGCGGATGACAGCAAGAATGGAACCCTTCTAGTTAACTAATGCCACAATTATAAAATAACCATTTTTCAGTATATTTATTCATAATAATACCATTGTTGTGATTTAGTGGTTGAGATAAGAAGTCCATGTACCTAGGTCCAAACATCAACATGTGTAGAGACTTTGTGTTTGTATGTGAGGGAAGATGTGGTTGAATACATGTTAGATTAGCCGAATTGTTCTAATTGTTTTAAGTAACAGTTAATAGGATATGAAATTCCATGCTAAAGATATACCACTATACAATTATGAACACACAAGCCAAATAAAGACATGACGCATAACAATAAAATGGTCATCCAGACTAAAGTGCAGGAGAATTCTGTGAAAAAGAAAGGGGTCCCTTTTTTCTTCAAACACATTAAAAATTATAGGACAAGCTAGGGGTGGTTCTTAGAATGGAGCTAGGAAATATGGGCGTGAATGTGATGGATGTGCTAATTGCAAGATTGAAGCGTGAAAATTTGGGGTGCAGTGAGGCAAGAGATCTTAATCGAGCTTGAATATGTAACATTAACGAAAGTGTCGTCAATAACAGGTTTCAAGAGGCTTAAAGTCCCTCCTTGGGGTTTCAAATTCCCTTGAAAGGGAGCTTTTCCTGGAGTCTTCTTAGGTTTTTTGATCAAGATAAACTAATTTCATTGATACAGGACTGAGCATAGCTAAGATGGATGATTGTAATGAAAAGTTGTTTATTGCTTATATTGTTATGGATGAATGTTTTGTAACTATAATAGATCCAAGGATAAACATAGACATGGTATCACATATTTTTTTCAGCTAATACTAAGCTCTTTATTAAATTTAAATCTAACATTATGCTTACTAATTGACATGCTATTAATATTAATGGTTCCCATTCATCATATTAGGATCACATACTCAAAACTTATGCTTTACACGAAGCTACATTCTAGCATTGTAACTTGATACTATCATTATTTATATTGCAATATAATATAAAATTGTCATCTAGAAGGTACCTTTTCCTCATTTTTGGTAGTAAGCTAATGTTAGCATTCATATCACCTCCCACTTGTATTTCACTGAGTTCAAAAAAGGTTCCATGAAAACAAAAATGCCTATTAGACAATACATATGTTATGGTAGTGAGTGACAATACATATGTTATGGTATTTGAACTCATAGTTTGCATGAGGATGCAGTAGCATTTCTTGACCAAGCTGGAATATTTGGATCCACTTTTTCATAAGATTTTGTTGCTTAGCTTAATTTTTTTCTTTGTATAAAAAAATTAATTTTTAAGAGGCTAAATTTAAATTGATCAAACTATAAAGACTTCTACACTATGGTATTGGAAAGATGATGAAATTATTTTTGTTGCATCAATCATGTATCCGGCGTGGCTAGAATTTGAAGGTTTATACTAGTTGTGTTAAATCATGTTAGCAAGATCATATGATTTTCTTCATGTATGCATGTAGTAAGATTTATCTTTGGAATAAACACGGTGATGATTATTTACTGGCTGACTTGATATACATTTTATAGAAATAATGGTAGACACTCAGTGGGGATGCCTCTTATTAGAGCTTGTCATCATTTTCCATGCCAAGGAATGTGTCCCCGCTTGGTGAGTGGGTGTGCTAAAATTATTTTTTAGTGTATATATCTATTATTCTTATGGCTAGCATGTTTGATTCAACATTTGAAGTCAATTCTTTAATAGCATAGCAAGAAATGTACATTATTAGAAATTAGGAAAGTTTACATAACACTTATGTTGTGAATGGATATAAGCCTTATCAATCTTGTGATTAGATTCTGAAGAGATCAGATTTTTGAATGTTGTGTGAAATCTATGATTTGTTTTAAAAGTGGAGCCCACTGCAGAATGAATATAAATCCAGAGCTAAGGGTCTTCTCATCATCACCCGTTGTTGATAAATTAAATTCCTATGCCACTTGTGGTTCATGCTCATTGCCTGGATATGCCATCTATTAATATGACAGGGACACGATTTTAATGCTATGGTCCATATGGATGTATCCTTCATGCATGTGTGTTCCATTATTCTAATGTTATGACCTTTTGGAGATTATAATATAACAACTTTGATATTTTCTCATATTTATCATATGGGTGAATATTGAAACAAGATTTGTTTTAACCATCTTAAAAATATTGTTATTGAATGGTGTTCCACTGTTTTTTTTTTAAGTGAGAAACCATATTTTTTTAATGAGTTGTACAATTTTTAACAAGGAATCCAATGTACAAACGTATAATATCATAAGGGTTTATAAGCATAGCTTGCGTCACTGCATAATTACTTACTTGACATGTAAGAAAGTCTGAGTTTATTATTTCTCAAAATTGTAAATTGATTTTTCTAATGCAAATTTATTTAAGTATATAGTTTAAAAATAATTGATTGCTATGTGAAATAAAAAAAAAAAATTTAATGATTGAGTGCCAACAGTAAATTAATATATTTCTTTGGTGTATTTAAGCCCTAGAAAATGGCTAATTTATCCCATATATGTTGGATGGCAACAAAAACTTATAATGGTCAGTATTTAAAATCATGGAAAAGGAATATCCTTGCCATATTTGAATTTGAATGTTTGGAAAAAATTGTGTTAGGAAAATAATTTGGAGTGATGCTAATGTAGTTGCCTAAGAAAATATGATGCTAAGAATTGAAAGGAACTGAAGTCATTCAATCTGTCGGTAAAAAATGGGATACTTTTGTGAAGTTCAATATTGTATTGATGCATGTGGGGGGGCCTACTAAGGATGAATGAAACCTCAAACAACAACAATATTTTTTCCTTAGAAATATGTTATTCAAAATGAAAATATGGTCCTATCAAAACTCATCCTATTCTTGCAGTAATCATGTAGCTTTCCAGAAGGATTTTCTTCAAAATTTCTACTTAGATTCATATTTTGGGTTTACCATAATATTCTTCTCATCAAAACCTTTCCACTGACTATTAATTAGCTCAATTTTGGTACTTGGGCTGAAATTTATTCCCTCCAGAAGTTGGGCCTGCTAAACATGATTCAAACTGCTTATGCTTCCTATAACTTTAGTTGTAATTTTAGCGGGACTTGAGACTTCAACCCCAAATATTTGGTTCATCAATATCTTATTTTTTCAATACTTTCATATTGACTGCTTAATTGCCTCATTTTTTACCAAGGCTACAATTTATGCTCTTGGAAAATCCTTGGCTCTGAATGGATACCGAAGGATTTTACCAGTACATTTGAGAGAGGGGACGGCACAAAAGGTATGTACAAAACGCTTCCCTTTTATTTATTTTTGGAATTATGGATGGCTCGGAATCGCCATATATTTGAATATGAACCCATAAATATATCCAGAATCTATGGGGCCATCATGGTATGGATTACTGGTCAAGAAGAGAAAATGGCCATAACTACTTATCAGTCTCATTGCTACCATCTACATCCTATTTCTCTATCGGCGCTCTTTTTCGATGGTGCATAGAAGGTTGTGGGTGCGGGGCTTGGATAAATCTGGAGAATGTTGCACACTATCGGATGTACTGGAATGGAGGTAGGGGAAATAATAATAAAGTAGAACTCCTGGCATTGTGGGGTGGACTGTGGGTTGCACATAATCTGGGTTTACAATCCATACATATTAATGGAGATTCAAAAACTATCATAGATGGTATCAGTGGAACAATCTCCTTCCAACCATGAGGTCTACAGAGATGGATTGACTGGGTAAAAGGGCTTCTTGTCAAGTTTAATAATCCTCCTATCTCACATATATATAGGGAGAACAATGGGCTTGCGCGAGGCTGATCTAGGATGCATATATTTGCTCTATTACCGGGGGGAGGAGATGATTGAACAGCTAGTAATTCCTATATCATAACTTTCATGAGGGGGCTACCGTTTTTGTTATTTCCCTGTGGGTTTTTATCTTGTAAGGTGTGGTCAAACCTTTTCTGTAAACAGTGGGAAATTATATGGGTCCAACAGCAAGTGAGTCGGATATGTTGAAGGCGAACCTGGTAATTGGTCAAGGTTTCCAGAAGCTCATATGGTTACTGACTGGTTGCACTGAATGGCGACAATGGTTTTCATTTTGCAGAATGTTGAATTATGTTTTTTATATAAGTTGCGGAAGTTGATATAATATAGTGCTAGGATGAACACTATTTCTCATGTTAAGTATTATGTCATCGTTTTTGTTGCTGGTGAGCACCGAAGAATAGGTAATGGTATACAGTAGTACTATGTATTACCTTTTTTTTTCAGAAGGAAAAAAAAGTTGTTTATTAGATTATAAACAGTACATACCAGATACATTATATTCGACACTGGAAAAGTCATAGCAATGAAAATATCAGCATTATATGTCCATCCTAGATTGAAATGGGTCTGTAGCGATCCATACCCATAAAGACCAAAATAATCATCATAAGGTTCAACTATTTTATCCAACAACATTAAACAACATAGTGAACAGGATCATATTCAAATAAAACAACATTTCGAAACAGATTCCTGCAAATCTATTCGTCCCATATTAAGACATAAATGATTGAAGGAAAATTCCTTCAGGATGAGAACCTTCACAAATACAGCCTCACTTGTACCAGATTTATGCATAATTCCACCTCGCTTGTAGTCATGTACAGTGAGAGAAAAACAGGCTCGCTTGAAAACATGTAAATCAGCTACACTTGATTTTGTTCTGTGAAGAGAGAGTAAAGACAGGCTCGCTTGTCAGTAGAATATGTGATATAGAAAGCGGAACCTCCATGCAAAGAAAAATGTAGGGAAAAGTTCAGAAAATTGTTGAAAGACTCGCTTGATATAACTACTCCATTAATTATGGAATTGGCATCTTAGTGTCCCAGATTTATGTCCCATTTCTATATTGAATAACCTGCAAAATCCCAAAGTTAGTGTTGATGCCTTTTTTAGATAGCCCATAAGCTCTTGTGTTGTTTTCTCTAAAGATGTGGTGTAAAGGTGGATTATCCAGACGATGCCAAAGGTTTTTTGTCCTCATGAGCCAGCCCTGTAAACTTGGAGTAGCTAGCTCCACTTTGCCAAATATGACATCGATGATCAGTTGAGAGTCTCCATAAATTCTTACATCCTTCAGATTCATGTTAAGAGCAACCAATAATCCACCCCATAAGGCCATCAATTATGCCTTATTATTGGTGCCCCTACCCCCATTCCAATATATGTCAATTATTTCCACCTAAGAGATCTTAATCCACGCTCCACATTCTATCCTTCCATCCACGCATGCACCATAAAAAAATATGGCAGGGAGCGAGATGGGATGAGGTCTAAACCGTTGGGAGAAATCCTTTATACAAACCACAACCAACTCCCTTTCATCAATCCATCTCATAATAGCAACATGAATGAGATGAACCGAGAAAGGCCTATCCTCGAAAATGATCTTATTCCGAGAAAACCATACTTCCCAAATAAAAAATAAAGGAAGAGATTAAAATTTACCAGAGATCTTGTCCCAAGCTTGAGTTGTACCTATGAAATCCTCCGGAGTCCACAATGGGTCCAGAAAATATTGATAGAAGAGATTCCATAAAGAGATAACTATAGGGCATTGAAAGAATAAATGATCTATCATTTCCTCATGCAAACGATAGACAACACATCTGCCTGACCCATAGTGACCCCTTATGGGGAGAGAGTCCCAAGTGAGGATTTTCTTTTTCCATACGAACCATCCAAATAAAACAATCTTAGTAGGAATTTTTCTATGCCAGAAGGGCCAGAACTCCCTGGATAGACCCTCCTCATATGCCTGAATATTTATATAGTCATATATATCTTTCACCATCAAGGAATTACCATTTTCTATCGCTTCCCACACAATGCAGTCACCCCCAGGCATATAACAGATACTAGTTGCCCAGATGGCATCAGAAAAAGAGCACCAATCCACCGCATCAGGACCAAAAAGGCCCAATAGCTCAGGAGATTTTAATATAGGGGCATCGTGGGCTCAATAGTGGATCGTCTCAGAGAAGTACAGGATGCCTCAGTGAGCCAGACGGTGGAGAAGCCAAGGATTAATTCGAGACTCCACAGGAAAACCCAAAATGTTGTCATACCCCAAAGATATTCTCTGTCCATCTCCAAAACACCAAGTCAATTGCTCTGCCATACAAAGTATCACTTTCTTAAAACTCGGCCAAATGACAGAAATGATTCTTGGGAACACTAAATTGTGACAGTATATATTGAGAAGGGGATCACGTGATAGATATTTGCATTTGATAATATCAGTCCATGTACCCACCCCCGTAATGGCTCTCCAGGGGGACTTAATCAATAGAGAAATATTGAAGACCCTAGTGTTAAGAACACCCCATCCACCATGTTGTATTGGACAATTTAATAGATCGAGCCTACACAAATGATGCTTCCTTTGCAGTGCAGCGCCACCCCATAAAAATTGTGAAAGGATTTGACTTATATTGGATACAATATGTTCAGGAATATAGAAAATATGCCCCCAATATACAAGTAGATAAGAAAGTACAGCCTGAATCATAATAAGGCGTCCACCCATTGATAACCATCGATAAGTCCATTTATTAATTTTACTTTTAAATTTATCCACCAGCCACATCCAATCCCTATTATTGTAGCCAAACGATTTGATTCTGAAACCCAATTAAGAAAACCCCTCATATTCCTTCTTAGTATGGATCCCAAGAAAATCAGCAATGAAATTAATCTCCTCCTCATCACCAAATTTGCAAAGGAGGAAAGACTTCCCTTTGTTGATGAGAAGCCCAGATGCATTTCCAAATTGGGTAAGAAGGTAATGAATGTAGAACCAATGATTTGTATTAAGCCACCCAAATATAAGAAGATCATCCACAAAGAGTGAGTGGGAGATACTTACAAAATCTGAGAAGGAGAACCCAGAAATATATCCAACCCGCATAGCCATATCCATAAGTTTGTTGAATCCATCCATAACAAGTATGAATATAAGCAGGGACAGTGCACAACCCTGCCTAAGACCACCGCCAGCATCAAAAAGGGTAGTTGGCAATGGGAATTCCATTTATAATCACAGCATAATGGACTGAAGTGATGCAGGCCATAATCCATCTAATGGATACGATAGGAAGCCCAACCTTCATTAAAACAAGTCGAATAAAAGACCAGTCAACACTATCATATTCTTTGAGCAAATCAATATTCATTATAAGAGCTTCCTTTTTTACCACATGCATGGAATGCATTTCCTCTTGGGAAATAGTAATAGCTTCATGAATTGTCCTTCCCTGAAGGAACCCATATTTCTCTTTAGAAATGAACTTTGATAAACTGTCTCTTAATCTGTTAGCAATAACCTTGGACAGGATTTTTTATATCAAATTGCGGAGAGCGATCGGTCTAAAGTCCGAGAAGCCTTTTGGATCTGGAGATTTCAGAATGAGTGCTATAAAGGTGGAGTTCATATTCGAAGGGATGTGTCCCAACTTCCTTCCCTGTTCCACAATCTCAGTAATTTCCGTACCCATTATGTCAAAGAAATGCAGATAAAATTCTGTCGGCCAACCATCCGGCCCAGGACATTTGTCATGAGAAAAAGATTTTAAAGTTTGTCCCGCTTCCTCCTTTGTAATTGCAGAATTTATATGGTTGATGGCCTCATCATCAAATATTTTAGGGATGTGTTGGAGAACCTAGTTTTGACATTCCCCAACAATGTTCGAATCCGCTTGGTAGAAGGTCGAGAAGTGCTTAAAGGCCTCATCCTGAATCTCATTGGTGGAGATTTCATAGCTACCATCAGCCCTCACAATACGCCAGATGGAGTTCTTGTTTTTTCTGTCATTTGCAATTTTATGAAAGAATTTAGTATTTAGATCCCCCTCTTGAGCCATAAGATTCTACTTTTTAATTTCCATGTAAGTTCTACTATCTTGAGAATCTCAAGCCTTCTTTTGCAGCTTATCCATAATTTTGTAAGTCTCTTCATCGGGGGAATTTCTAACAAAATCCACACATAACCCATTGAGGATTTCGGAGATCATCCTCATTTCAACTCTGATCATCTCCTTTTTCTTCATTTCCCAGGCTTTTGTGATGCTTTTTACCCTTTGTAATTTTGTATGAAATCTTTTCCATCCCTTTAAACCTTCCATCTCTTTGTCGTCACACCAACAATATTTGATTAGCTGGGAGTACTCGGAGTCAGTCAACCATGCCCTATTGAATTTAAATGGTACCCCTGTACGTATTTTCTCAGCATGCCATGTTCATGCTTTAAAGGGTAGGTACTAGGGTAAGAGTCTCAAAAGTCTCATTTTCATATCCAAATAAAGTTTGACAACCTTATTCCATGGTTTAAAAGTCCCATATCCTGTTTAGAATTCATATCCTAAACCTTTTGAAATTTTTTTGGAATTATCCATGAAACCACACTTTCGTAGCGCAGACAGTGTAAAAAACATGTTTTTCACTACGAAAGTTCTTCTACTCTCATAGATATTTTCCCTAAAAATACATTAAGCACGCTACGAAAGTGTGGATTCATAGCGGATCATGTCAAATCAACAAAACTTTCAAATTCCGTTAATTTTACATCATTAAGTGTCAGCTAGGGGTCATCCTAAAGCATGCAACCATTCAAATCCATCATTTCAAATGTAGAGGTCATCATTATAGGTGAGTTCAAATTCGAAAGGGTTGGTCTTTTGTTTCATTTCTCATGCAAAAACACTACTACATGCCTTTTTCAAATACTAAGCTGGTGGTAATCTCATACAAAAGCTTCCTTCATATATTTTCAAGCGAGGTTGAATACCATTAACAAGCGAGGCTAACTACCATAAGCAAGCGAGGCTGGCTGTTTTGAAATCAAGCGAGGCTAATAAATAGAAATTCAAGTGAGGCTGATTTGTTATAGAAATTCAAAGGTAAATATGACAGAAGAAAATAAAAACCACAGGTCTGGACATTGTTTAAGAATAGAGCCTGAAAGCACAGAGGCCCTAGTCAAAGATAAATCAGTATTGGAGGCTTTCAAGAAAACAGGGTGTTTGAAATTTTGTGAAAAATTTCAGGGAGGACACAGTCAGGTGACAAAGGATTTTGCCCTACATTTCATTGGCTCAAACACAAAAATTGGAATCCTAAACTTGTCAATTACTCCTGAAATCATAGCTTTGGTGACAGAGATTCCTAAGGGGCAAGAGAGATGGTTCAAAGGCTTCAGATTTGACATGCAGGAATGTAAAGTATTTCTAAAGCCCGAATTTGCAGAAACAGACTTAACCAAGGCAATTCCAAGGAGCTACATCAAAGACACCTATGAAAATTTTATCTTCAACATACAGAGGTATTTTACCTATGAGGGAAGGTATCATAAAGTATATTCATATCATTTTAAACTTATATTGCACTTCACTGACATGATTTCTCTAGATTTGCCATTTTTTCTGTATAGAAGTATAGCTAAGATGGAAGATAAGGTGCAAATGAAATCTCAAGGATGTGAAACTTCCCTTTTTCATCATGGTCTAATTAAACTGATAGTTTTACATGAAATCCAAAGGATCAAAAGGGAATGGTCGTCATTTTTGTTTTTATGTGGTTTTGAAGTGGAAACACAAGATATAGGCATTACCCCTAAGGCTAAAGAAATCCCACCAGCAAAAACTAGTAAGCCTGTAATGAAAAGGTCAAAAATATTTATTAAGCTAAAACCTAGAGCAAGTGAAAGAGAAAGTGAGTAAAGCATCAATGGTTATTCTTGAGACTCCTCAACCTACAAAACAAAAGGTAGCTGAAGTTAAAGAAATGACACAAGAACAGTAAGCTAATAAACCAGTTCAAAGGAGATTGACTAGAAGTCAAATTGCAAAGGCAAAGGGTAAAAAAGTGATTTTAGGAGAGAGTTCAGGCTTAAAGGGTAACTTAAATGATATTTTACAAGCCATTGATATTGAAGAATCCCCTTTGGTACAGGAATATTTCATAAAATTTGATGAAGGAAAACCGAAGAAGATGAAATTTTCTAAGAAACTGGAATTTGAGGATGAGGTTGCAGCATTTGTATTCAAGCCCAGAAAGCCTTTAAATAGACAATCAAAAAAGATTCAAGAGCTTAATATTTAGTTAGAGAAAACAGAGGAAGCCTCCACTATTCATGAAGAGTTTATAGACCTTTCATCACCAATACCTGAAAGTGACAAAAACAGGATATTTTCCACTCAAACAGAAAAAACCAGTTATGAAGAAATGGAAGAAAGGTTGAAATTATATAATTATGAAATTTATATACTAAGGAAGAGAGTAAGAATTTATGCTACTGAAAAGACAAATTTCAAGAGGATAAAGGCTCTCTGGCAAGTTGAAAGGGTTTCCAAACCAGAAACAATTAGCACTGAAGCTCAATATTTTACTTGGACTGTACCTGCAATTAAAGAAGCCAGATTTGTAAGAATGATGAATGTTCAGTTGAGGGCTACCAATAGAAAATTGAGGAGACAGATTGAAGACCTAGAAATACAGCTGACAAAATCTGAAGAGAAGCTACAGCAACAATGAAACGGGGAAGTAAGTGTTAAATCCTTTAAACAGTTTTGCCATAAAGAAGAAGATCATTTTTTAGGAAGAACAGATTTTAAAGCCAAAATTTTTTGTTTTTTTTTATGATTGATATCAATCTTTGAAGAGTTTTAAATATCCTCAAACTGTTAATTTTTGAAAACTATGTTAAAGGGAGCATACACAGCAGTTTCGTAGCGCGCTACGAAACTGCTGAAGATGAGTTTTAGACATTTTGCATATGTATTTTGGAGGTAAGGATTGTTGGGTTTCAAGTTTTGATGCTGCTAGTGGAAAGATGAGGATCACAAATGAAGAATCATATTGCAAAGCAGAATAAATAAGGGTTAAAAGAAAGTGTTTTACAGTAATATAAAAACTGCGCTACGAAAACATGCTATTTTCGTAGCGCAATTATATCTAATCTCCTTTTCCATTTTTTCGAGGATCTCTTTTTGCACAGGTGGAAGATTGAAGTTTTAATGGAATATGATCACATGTGACCTATATGAAACAGTCATCAATGCCAGCAAAGCTGCTCGAAGATAAGCATGGAGGTTAAGGGCTAAAAAGTAGGAACTCTGTCTCCCGGTTTTTAGGACAGTTAGGTCATGAATTAGCAGGGTTTACAACAAGGCTGGAGGCATCGTAAAGGTCGAAGACATGGATTAGAAGCTATCAAAGAAATTATTCAAGTTTTAGATAAGGTTGTTTGAAACATGTTTAGGAGTTTCACTCCTATTTGAATTAGGACTCATAAAAGACAGTTAGCTGTCAGTATGTAATTAATAGTTTGTTTCATGAATAGAATAGGTGTCAAGGATAGAATTTGAATTCTCCTAATGATGGATCATGGAATCCCAGATTTTAAAGGCTCTATATGAAGCATTAGGTCGAATTCATCAGGGTTGGCATTTTTATTAGCAAAAGAAGTTGCGTTATTGTAGCAGAATATGTGTTGTTTCAACTTAATACAGAGATTGGTTTTACTACTCAAGATTCACAAGGGGTTTATGTGTTTGATATTTCTATGGCCTTTTTCAATTACCTATTTGCAGTGGTATGAGCATGTGTTACTTAGAATTCATTTGATAATTCTCTAACTTCCTTCACATGCTTGTAGACTGTGTTTATTCACTGTGTTACTGTTTCACTTATAAACCTAAACTCCAAGTGCCTTGACTTCCATGTTTCGCTGATTATGATGTTTTGTTGAAGACTACTTTGACTCCATGGCCCAATAGATTCAACCAGTTATACATTTTTGTCCATTTTTATTTCTAGATTTAGCCATCTAATCATTAATTAAAAATCTTAAACCTATTGAGAGAGCCCTCTCAGGTTGAGGAGGCTAAGCCTCAGCCAAAAGTTTGGTTTGAAAGAGTTACTCAGAGTCTACTTGATCAGCAGCCTATCAGGGTCATATTTTGTGATAACACCATGAAAGGATAATGGCCATGTGGTCCGATATATCTGACGCCAGCACTATAGATCTCAACAGCCCAAGTGAATTAATCAGAGATTCCGCCACCATAGCTCTGTCGAGACGTTTCCCCTGTAGATCTCAGTAGCCCAATGGAATTAATCATATATTCTGTCACCATAGCTTTGTCGAGACGTTTCCCAATATACTCCCCTTATGTTCTTCTATTGGTCCAAGTAGGAATAAGAGAATACGGCCGAATGTCTTTTAAAATGGATTTTTCAAATATTTCTCCAATCTGCTTCACCAAAGGATCGAGTCTGGCTTTGGTACCCCATGATTCATCAACTTGAAGAGTGGAGTTGAAATCCCCCATGACAACCAGATTGTCCATATATAATATCCCTAACCTGTACAGACGAGACCAAAAGGCAAATATATTCTGACAAGGAGCATATAAGTTAATAATACTGAGGTACCCCCTGTATCTAAGTTTATTTGTGAATCATGTACTATTTTTTTTAATATAAGCAGGTTTTTTTCTTTTCTGGAAAAAAAAAAATCTCAGGCTATGAAGCCTACATTTTATCTCTTTTTGAACACCTTAGACTTTTCTTGGGAATTTGCAAAAAATTCCATCCTCAGATCAAAATTTTGGGTTTAAAATTTTGTTTTCCTCAGACTTATATTTATCTTGACTACTTATGGGCTAAATTATGAGTTTCGAGTGCAAGGATAAGCCCCTACAAAGATTTGTAATTTACTAAAGTGCATAACGAATCTAGTTATTAATTAAACACCATATCAATGCTTTGCTTGCAGGAAATTGTATTCGATATATTGTCATTGTGTAAGATGAGTATGGTGAAATATCATTATCAATTATTACCAAAATATGGCCGTTCAACAAGTAATTTAACTTGATGAGGTCCATCGACCATCATTCAAAATGGTGTCATTTTACACCTTGTTCGAATAAGTGAATGAATATAAATATTTTTAATGACAGAGATGATCCCAATGCAATGCAAATTTCGAGTGGCCTGAATTTTAAATTTTGAAACCAAACTTGTAATAAACAATGAGTTTGTTTTTTGTGATCATATTGCCACTTTGTACACATTAATGAATATCTGAATTTATGTTGGCTCTATCTATTTTGTCAAATATTATTTATATCACTTCTTATAATTGAATTGTGTAAAACATCGGTTCCACTTGTTGATCTAAAAATGAAAGTATTTGCATTGTTGTGCAAAGTATCCATTTCCATTAAATTAAGTGTGCAGAGTGTTTATCATGTCTTGCAATGTAAACAAAGTGTTTTTGGTAACTGTTTTTGAGTTTATGTGTGAGAAAATGTTAATTAAATTTATTGTTTAACATCTTGAATCAGAAATACATAGCAGCATAACTTCACCATAACAACACAGCAACATGATGAGGTAGTTCACCCCTCTTGGGCTACATTTGTCGGGTCCAAGGCTCCCAATGGGCATGTCCTTGCTCTATTAAGTTGCTCAAATTGGTATTACAGTGAGAAAAAGGCCTAAACAGGCAAAACCAACTGTGAAATTGAATTCAAAAGATAGAAATAATCTAATAATGGCTTTTATTTCACCTTAAACAGTGAAGTATAGCCCAATGCAACTCCATTTCCCTCATGACCTTGATGGCTCTCCAAGCTTCCCTAAAGCAAAAAATGGCTTAAAAACACCTCTGTTGGCTCTGAAACCTGTCCCAATGGCTCCATAATACTTAGAATACCCAAAATTGTACAATTTTTCATCCAAATTGGTTCAATATTGGAGAAGTTATGCTCAAAACAAATTTCTGCCTAATTATCCCCAAAACCCTCCTCCAAATCTGGAGGAACTCTAGTTTGTGCCCCCAAATTAGGCAATTCCGCCACATTTGAGGGGTCTGCTAGTGGAACCGTCGGAGGCACTGATGGTTAAGTTTAATGTTGGGTGTGTTCATATGTATTCAGTGCAGATTAACCACCGGTATAACCGTTAAAACAAACCGTTGAAATAAATGTTATTGCAATGTTGTCATATGACACGGTTTATGAACTGTTACTTCCGTGGATTTTCATTAACCGTAAACGTGACATTTAATATCACCCCCTCCGCTGGCACATGTAACGGTTTGTTAATTTTTTTCTCCATCGTGATTCAAGTTTTAGGAACACGGTTCTTGGGCTATGGGCCTATGGGGAGGGGCTGGCCCCTCTGCTCCACCGAATAAAACTTGTGAATAGTTTAAATATAAATTCTAATGCATAAGGGTTAAGAACCTCATGTAGCCTGGGCAGTTGGGCACATGCATTGCGTGCGGGAGGTCACACTTTCAAACCCCTTGGTCTCCAAACATTTTAACATTGCATTTGAACTCTAGCCTGGGGCCACGTGGTGGCCTCCGGGCTTGCCACGTGGCACCTATTGATTGGCCACCATAATAAAATTCAACCAATGAACTAATCATAGAATGCCACATGTCAAATCCTGATTCGCCTGGATGGAATATTCCCAAAATATTCTTTGGAATATTCTTTTTTTAATATTTTCCAAAGTCAAAGTCAACCCTGGTCAACTAAATTTTTGAAGGATACTAAAAACTTCAAACCTGCATAACTTTCACATACGATGTCAGATTTGAATGTCGTTCACGGCGCCAGAATCGCAGCGACGAGGCCTATCCGGTCATTCAGAGTTCAACCAATTCTAAGAAATTCCAATTTTGAGCATTTTTTTTAACTTAGGATATGATCACCTGATCACTTGTGAACCTGATGATGCCATTCCCTGCTCTAAGCTTTGAGAGTTAACTTTATTTACATGTTGCAAAAAAATATAACTAGTACCATTTTTTGTTTATAACCATCCCTTGGCACCCCCAATGAATTTTTTCGTGTGATCCTCAAATCATATTACAGATTATTTTCTAGGAATCATTCAACAATTTAATTTCCTTCCTCGAATGGTTTTGAATTCTAAATCGTGGTTCTTGGAATATAGGTTTCCTTGATCATCCCATTCAAAGAGAGTAAAATTCCAAATATTCTCAGTTGTTCAAAAATGAGTTTTAAACTCCTCTTGTATGCCATCCTTTTGAAATTTCACCTTTACCTCATAAATCACTGCACAATTAGAACCAATACACAAGAATACTTATCTATTTCATGTTCGGTTGTAGGAGTCTTATTTAATAAAGTAGCATCTATTGCAAAAAGTGATTAGCTAACTCATGATACTTAATTGATCCCTTTAATCTCACCTCCATCAACGTGGCTCACTTGAAGTGAATAACCTAAAGTTTTATCAAGTTATGTAATTCTCAGTCAAATCTTGGTCATATGTAGAGAAAAATAGAGGACTCGTGTTATGTCTGCCATTATTTGATGTTTGGTTCTGAGTAGATGTCACGCAAATATATATATATATATATATATATATATATATATCCATTAAATCTTGCTAATGTAGAATATGATCTATGCTATGTCTGCCATTATTTGATGTTTGGTCCTTTGAGTACACTAAAGACCACTTTGTAATTATAACTTGTAACTGTAATATCAAATGGGCATTTTCTTTATAGCTCTTTTCCTTAGAATTATTTTATTCACTTTTGACGTAACATAAACTAGAAATGTTAATAAGTCATGCTAGTGATCTTTGCAATTGGATATTATGCTCATCTTCATGAACCACGAACTTCAACTTAGTGGCATCTTCCTAAACAAGCATACAAATCCCACCCATTTAACCAACATGGAGGCTTGTCGAATTAGATTAAAAATTACTTTGATTATCTATCATTACGTAATTTGAGACTAATTCAATTTTTTATGCGAGTAATTAGTTGCAAGAAAATATAATAGTTATGTTCATTGTCTTTGAGGTTTGATTGCTTGATTTATTTGTTCTTTTGTGAGCCATATTCATAATCTCTTTGAATATTTTTCACCCAAAATGATTTACTCGAGCAACTTATCAATATGCATGGTCAATTACTAGTAGAAAACTACCTCCTAATAGTAGAACAAATGTCTCTTCAAAGTGCCCATTGGTATTGTTGTTTCTTGTCAATTGCATAAAGAAAACACAAACAATTCTAACACCAATGAATAAAGAATGAGAGAATCAATGTATGTTCAATTTATGGTGTTGTGGTTGCTTGTAAAAAAATTCTTACACCAATTAATAGAGAAGGAGAGAATCAATGTATGTTCAATTTCTGGTGTATCCAAGATCCCACTCCAGTAATGCATCACTATCTGGTCTATGTTGTGATGTCAATCCCCTCTGATATGTAGCCCCAGGTGTTGTAACTCACCCCGTATATTCTCTTGACCTCACCGATGCCATATCTTCATGTCACAAGTTTGAAAATTAGTCCCACATACATATATTTTCTAAACTATACATGAGACCAAAAATAACAACTATCACTTACCATTTGGTCCCTAGGCTCGTTTGTATGGTAGTGGTTGATCAGGATCCCCTGGAATTTCATTATGTTATAAGGATATTTGTCTATGTATAGTGGCATTAATCCTAATGAGCGAATAAAACAAGTCGGAACACTTGACTGACTCCTTCCCTCCATCATGTCATAGTATTTTCCCCCAACAGCACATACTAAGCTCTTGTGGGACCCTATCATAGATATGTACATGTGTTCGGATAGTAGGGATCTTCTTGTTGGGGCCCTTGTTTTGAAATTAAACAGTTTTGAGTTGTAGATAATAGGTGGCAGAACGCAACCACGGTAGCAGAGAACTGTCACGGTTGTGAAGAACTAAAGAGAAGGTGGCACGGCTATTGTGTAAGTAAGCACAGATGGCAGAAGGAAGCGGCAGAAGATAATTAGTGGAACTCCCAATAATAAGGGAGAAGTAGCAAATAGCCGAGCAAAAAGGAAGGATGAACTGTCAGTCGCGCTGGCAACAGAACAAATAGGCAGCCGACCAGTGGAGAAAGGAGGTTGGCACAATAGAGATCAGCGAACAGGAGCCATAGGAGAGCTCTATTCATGTATTTTTTTCTATTCTCTCTCTCTCTAATTCATTCTGCTCTGTCTTATGTGACACCATTGTAATCAGTCCTACTAAGAACGCTCTGAGGAGCATTGTAACTATCTTTTGTTATTAATGCAATACAACCTGATCTGAGGTTGTTGTTCTAAGTTATGTATGGTGTTTTGGTTTAGTTAGATGGGTGGGTTATTTTAAATTTTTGGTTATCATTCTGAACATGTTCATAAGTATTATTATCTGTGGGGTATTTACACTTACTCAAAATACATATTTATGTCTGGGTTATGCATCTGTCATGCTTGATTGATACCTAGACTGATCCCAACCTTAGTAAGGTCGAGGCATGCCTCGGGTGAGACTCTCTGCTCCTCGGAGCAGGGTGAAAATGTTAGCGTTGTGCTATACTACTACAGAAAACCTTGTTGGCCTCCATCCTGAACGTGAGTCTCGGCCTAGAGACATCTTTTCTTGCCAACAAATTGTTCCGTTGCTAGGACCTAAAATCTCATTCTGGAATTAGATCATGGTATCGCAGATCTTCGAAAAATAAATACGAAACTAGTGGGATAATCACCTAGATAAGTTCATCGCTCATCAAGAAAAGTTCAAACAACAAAGGGAGAAAGCTATTAAGAATCGGGTTCTACTCTCTGAATCCACTAGCGATATTTACGAGATCTTCTGGGGAAAATTTCCAAAGGAACTCTACAACTGGTTGCGGAGACTACAGGCCAAGACAGGCCAAAGAAGCTCGCAGAAGGTCTGTCACAAGTGGGTGCACGTAGATCTGGTAGCACTCCATTGGTTAGATACTGATTTGACCCGAGCTATAGATTTCTAGGTGCAATCCACCTTGGAAGGATACATAGTGGAGTTCGCAGCTGAATGCTACCAGTCCTTCTCGAAAGTGGAGGACATATTCAGATAAGGGATGCGTGGAGAGCTATTGAAGGAGATCCCCCTGTGGATCAAGGCTTTGATGGTAGATGAAGGATTGATGGAGTTCCAAAAATCTGAGATGGAGAACTAAACCTCCAGTACTGGGGGAAGGAGCTAAGAGAAAGATGCTACAAGTACGTTGAAAAGGGGAATAGGGATATGGATGTTAAGACCTCCAGTAGGTTAAGGGAATGACGAGCACATCAAAGGGTGCAACTCGCTGAGAAGTGGTGAGAAAGGGTGATGAAAGAGTTGGAACGACCGGAAAGGAATAGAAAATACAAGGAAGAGGCGCGTCAGACGACGAAGGAGATGGAAGGTCAGACAGGTTCCCAGGATATAGGGGGGGACCACTAAAGAAGTGCGGCAGGTGTATAGGTGCCCAGCCAAAGCAGATAAGGGCAAGGAGTATGATGGAGATGACGCAAGCCCTGAGGAGAAGTCCGATGTGGAGTTGCATGTTGCGATGGAGCAGTTATTCCAAGAAGGGTCGACACCCATAATCCCAGGTAACTCTATTCCCCAAAGTTCAAGTAGCTCTAGTCCCGACCTTTCCCTGGTACTCTATCAGCCACTAGGTGAAATTTTTGTTAAGTTACGGGAATTGAGTAAGTTGAAGAGTGTTCAGTCTGCAGCAGTAATACACACTAGTATCGGTACTAGTAACACCATTTTACAACCGGGAGTCAGGGATTTTGTTCTAGTAACCCCCACACAAGGAAGCATGGCAGGATCATTTACCCAGTACCCAGATATTTCTGGGAGGGGTAATGATGATGTGTAACAACACTGGTACCTCTGTGAAGCCATATGGAGGGTTCAACAGACACCAGAAACAGGTAATTTGGTAGAATTTCAAAATACTCTCTGGGAGAGAGCTCTGCGCTGGTTTATAAAGTGGTCTGAGGCTCACCAGAACCCAGTGATAGACGAAGTAAAGAGGGATTTTGTGAAAGAATTCAAATTACCGCAAACAGATCAGCAGGGTTTGTCAGAGATGTGGGAGATCAAGCAGTGAGAAGGGGAAACCGCATGGGATCTAATGAGGAGATTCAAGGATGCGATTGGAAAACTCAGCTATCCGATCGATCTGAACCATCAGAGAGATTGGTTTATCAAGGCCCTTCTCCCACTAACAAGAACTCCGCTAACACAACAGAAGATCGAGACATTGCAAGACGCATTGGAGCAGGCTATGAAGATAGAGGCCATGGCAGGATATCCGCAAGAATTTAAATGAGGAGCATCAGCACAAGACCCTTCCATACTGGGACTATAGCATCAAATAGCTAGCCTGATAGAGAAATTTAAAGAAATTCAACCAATGCATCTAGTGAGACCAAATGTATGGTGTACGCATTGTCTAATGGAAGGACACGTGGTAACCGAATGTCCTCGGCTGCGAGGCCAGAATATGGGAACATCAGCAACAGGGGCACTGGGAGAAGGAGGGGTTACGTAGATAAACACCCAGGGATTATATCTGCCACAACACCCGTACATGGGGTTCCCCACGCAACAAAATTCAGGGGCGACTGAATATTGTGAAATATGTAAAAGCATGGGTCATTCACCCCGCCTATGCCCCATATTGAAAAAATACTCCAACGTTTTGAACAACATATATTGTGAGTTATGTGTGTCTACCAAACACAACATAGAGCAGTGTAGGGCTCTGGATGCCTTGGCGGAACGATTGGACAGGCCTTCATATAGAGTTAACGAGGCCCCTAGAGGACAAGGAGGAGGCATGAGAGGAGGTCGAGCGGGAGGAAGAGGACTAGTACGGTGTTACAACTGTGACCAAGAAGGTCACGTGGCTAGGGAATGTCCACTTCCTAGAAGACCTTGGTGCTCTCAGTGCACGGTTAACACACACGAAACATAGGACTGCCTAGAGCTCATTAAAAGAAGGGAAGAAAGAGCCAAACAAAGAGGAACAAATCTGGTAAATGCAGAGCCGAGAATAATAGAGGCTCAAGCTATGCATAACGTGGCCATAGTGACGTGAGGAGGAAAAAGAACCGGGGAGGATGCACAGATGATGGACCCGATAAAATTGATAAGGCTAGCATCTCCAAAGCCAATGTTCGGGCCAAAAAGACAGAAGCAATTCTTTCAAGAAGCAGTGGAAACATTTTCCCAGTTTTGGGGAAGAAAAGGCATTGAATTGCCACAAACCAAGGAAAATAATGAGAACCAAGCTAGTTCAAGTACTACGATTGAAGAATGGTTCCGTCTATTTCTAAAAAAAATTAACAACGCGCCAATGTTAGAACAGCTAAAGCAGGACTTGGAAAAAGTAGTGTAGAAGGCCACAGGACCAGGGGAGTCAACCGACGCAACAAGGAAATATATACGAAGAGTGAAGAGAAATAAGAGAACGGGAAAAGTGTTCCAGGTGAATACTCAATTTGCAGGATTCCAAATTAAGGACACAATGCTTGACCTGTGGTCCGATATAAATATCTTGCCAAGAAATACATGGGAAGCATTGGGAAAGCTGAGGCTAACCTACTCACCAATTCAACTCTATATGGTGAACCAGTACTGCATCGTGCCCATAGGCAGATTGGAGGATGTCAAAGTCGATGCTGCGAGAGTAAAGACGTACATGGACTTTGAGGTCATCGACATTATGGGGGACAAAGATCCCTATCCAACATTGTTGGGGATTGACTAGGCTTTTGAAAATTACGCAGTACTAGATTTAAAGAAGGAACTAATGATATTTGAAGATGGAGAGGTCAGAGTCACTCAACCACTCGACCCATATCAAGGTCCTTGATACACAGAATCCGTGGACAACAGAGAAGATGCTCAGCTTCTCGATCATTTGTATCATATGACTGCAGGAAAAGGGGAAGATTATATCAACCTGACAGTGGGGGGATAAGTGATTTGGAGAAGTATTCAAAGCTTAGAATTGGGCTCAGAGATAGCCTGGGATTATTGGCAGCAAGGTAGATATGAGGCCAATACAAGAATATGTGCCAACATCAGAAGAATCAATTGGATCGGAACTGAGGTAAGAGATTACCCAACTTTTTCCGATATGAACGTTGTAAATACTTTCATTACCAAAATAAAAGATAAAGTACCAGAGGACCATAGGGTCTCACTCATGTAAATGGCTTTACAGTCCACATCTCCAAGATGGTGGAGTAACCACTGCAGCTCACTGTCGCGATGGGACAAAGTTGCGGTAGCACTGAAAGCCGGGTTCAAGGGAGAAGAAGAACCACATTTCACTCATAAATTCCAAGGGGACTCAGACCCCAGAAAACATTTGAAAGAGTGTGAAGATCAATGGAACATTGCAGGATACTCGGAGGAGCTATGGGTCCACAAGTTTGTACATTCATTGGATGTGATCCCACAAGCTTGGTACCTAACTTAAGAGAGAAAAAGGGGAATCAGTACTTGGAAAGCCATTGCGAATAATTTACGCAATTCTTTTTTTTTGAAGGAAAAACAGAACCAGTCACACAAGCATTGCAATCTATTAAAAAGGTACTATTCTTCTCGGAAAATCAGGAGGAGGATGAGCAACCATTCCCGAACCAAAGCATCAAACAGTCGGTAGCATGTAAAAAGATAAACAGTGAAATGGACGTTGATGATCTAGAGGGACTTAGACATCTGTATTTTGAAGAAACGAAGGGGGAGTGGGATATTCAGGAAGACCCAACAACCAAATGCATTCATCTGCTACCACTAAAAACCAAGAAAATGAACATTGGGACTGAAGAAAATCCCAAACTGGCATCAATCGGGGATTATTGGGATGCTGAGACGACCAAGGAAATATTCAGTCTACTACAAGAATATGAGGACTTGTTCCCGTCGTCCATAAGGAATCAAAGGGTACATGGGAGAAATGTGTATAATCCTGAAGCCCGATGCAAGACCAATCAAGCACAGACCCTATTGGTTGAATCCAAGGGTGAAAGAAAAGGTTAAGGAAGAGATTGACAAAATGATAAAGGCAGGTTTAATATTCCTAGTGGAATAAACGGAATGGGTAAGTCCCATAGTTATACAAAGTAAAAAGGATAAGTTGGAAATCTGAGTCTGTGTTGACTATAGGAGCTTGAATAACGCTTGTATACATGACCCATTCCCCACCCCATTCAACGACGAAGTCCTCGACAATATTGCGGGGAATGAGGCGTATTCTTTTGGATTCTCAGGGTACCATCAGGTAAGCATGGCTGATGAAGATAAGAAAAAGACAACTTTCACCACCAAATGGGGCTCCTTCGCATATCACGTAATGCCATTCAGGTTGAAAAATGCGCAAGCAGTATTTTCACGCATCGTGATAGCAGCATTCTGTGAGTACATCCACAAATTCCTGGAAGTCTATATGGATGACTGGACAGTCTGTAGGTTATTAAAAGACCATGCAATTTTATTGAGAATAATGTTTGATAGGTGTAGGCAACTCCAAATTTCATTGAACCTAAATAAGTGCATATTTGTGGTGCCTTTTGGAACACTACTAGGACACGTTTTATGCAAACAAGGAGCTTGTGTGGATCCAGCAAAGGTAGCGGTGATAATTAACATGGAGGCTCTAGAAACTGTGAAATATTTGAGTTCACTGCTAGGCCATATAGGTTACTATAGGCGATTCATTCGCAGCTACGCAAAGATAACAGCCCCATTGGAGAAGTTGTTGCGGAAATTGGAACAGTTCAATTGGGTAGAGGGTTGCACGACAGCCCTAGATACTTTGAAGAAAAAATTGGCAAGTGCACCAATATTAGTTCACCCGGATTGGGACAAAAAATTCCATGTCCACATTGATGCTTCCAGCATCGCACTCGGAGCAGTTCTAGCTCAACCATGAGACACTTCAGTTGATCACCCTATATACTTTGCAAGTCGAAAATTATCCACAACAGAACGGAACTACCTATAACAGAGTGGGAGGCATTAGCGATGGTGTGTTACCTTCAAAAGTTCCGCCACTACTTGCTAGGAGGTATGTTTAAGTTTTTCACAGACCATTCAACTTTAAAGTACCTAGTAAACAAACCGGTCTTAGAAGGAAGAATCTGCAGATGGCTCCTACACTTTCAGGAATTCACCTTTGAGGTGATAGTAAAACCCGGGAGACTAAATGTGGGGCCTGATCTACTGTCAAGGCTAGAAAATGGAGAAAATGGAGGGTCTCTAGATGATCAGCTGTCGGATACTGATCTTTTCAGAGTAGAAGCCATCCCAAAATACTTGGACCAGATAGAAACCTACCTAACAACAGGACAGTGCCCAAAATACTATACAGTAGTCCAGAAAAGACACCTAGTAGTCTGAGCAGCAGAGTATCAGCTCATCGTAGGACACCTGTATAATATGGGGCTAGACCAAGTTTTACGAATATGTGTCCTGGACCACGAGAGGGAAGACGTACTGTGGGAGTGCCACTGTGGAGTTGCGAGAGGACATGTAGGAGCAAAACCGACGGCAAGAAAGTACTGCAGGTGGGTTTGTGGTGGCCTACGATACACATTGACAGTAAGGCGTCCGTAAAGAAATGTGATGTTTTCCAGAGTATGGGACATCCATTGCATAGAGAAGAGCTTCCACTGCACCTAGTAAAAGCACTGCAACCATTCAAGAAATGGGCAGTTGATTTTATAGGCCTGGTTGCACCTACTGCAAGACACTCACAGGCCCGGTATATCATCATGGCAACAGACTATTTGAAAAGGTGGGAAGAGGCCATGCCAGTGAAGGATTGCACATCCGAAACAATGGTTCGATTCATATTTGAAAATATAATCAGCAGGTTTGGTTTCCCAAAAAGTCTTACAAGTGATCAAGTTACGCATTTCATCAATGCTACCATTAAGTCCCTGCTGGAAAACTTCGTGGTACAACATCACAAAAGCAGTGCTTACCATCCACAAGCCAATGGTATGATGGAAGCATATAATAAGATCCTGTAAAATGGATTAACGAAGATATGCAATGCTCAACAAGATGACTGGGACGAAAGTATACAAGTAACTCTGTGGGCGTACAGAACAACTGTTAAAAGACTCAATAACCAAACGTCGTTCCAGCTGGTGTACAGGAGACAAGAAATGGTATCAGCTGAGTTTGTCATACCCAGCCTTCTAATCGCAACAACACTCCAACTAGCAGAAGAAGACTCGTTGAAGGAGCAGTTACAGGAGCTACAAGAACTCGAAGAAGACAATTTTTTAGTAGAATTCCAACAAACTGTCTAGAAAGAGAGACAAAAAGTGTGGCACGACCACCATATCAAGCGCAAAACTTTCAAGGTCGGTGGAAAATTTTTACTCTATGACAGTAAGTACCAAAATTTCCCAGGGAAACTACAAATGCATTGGCTAGGACTGTACTACGTAATCAAAGTCAAAGAATCAAGAGTAGTTCGGTTAGCACAACTGGATGGCCAGATACTGCCAGGATGGGTGAACGGCGCACACCTAAAACCCTACCACGAGTAAGTTCCACATTTCATTTTCAATAACTCTCGCAACCAAGAGGAGTCAGTAGGGTAGATTAGATTATATTAGATAGATTCAATAACTCTCTCGCAACCAAGTAGAGCTTAGATAGGATTCCCAATAAAGAAATTTTATAGCACAAGAAAAATTCAATGCAGTGATGCGGAGACCGCAACGCAACCGATTGTGGTCGGGGGGGGTAGTGTCTAGCGTGTCATCCACGTCAGAAGGAAAATCATGTCGAACATCATTCCATCATCATTACTCATAGTACCCATGTCAGTCCGTAAGATTACCGAGATTTGAGAAATAATTTCCATAATTAGCATCGTCCATACTGCAATAAATTTTCCATAACAAGCCATAATCATCACCCATCACGTCTGCCCAAACCTCAAAGCCACAGTTAGCTTTGTGAGAACCCATCTCAGCCTGGTAACTAATCACACGATTATAGCCACGGGGGAAGGTAGGGAGAATTAATTAGTTATGGGGTCTTATCAACCTCATGCATGCCGGTTACTTACATACCTGCATGAAATAAACACGCGAGAATGCTAGAGAAGTCTGAGTTAGAACCAGAAATAGAAAAGGTAGAAAGAGAAACATCACCAAAAGAAGACCAGGGGAGGTTTCTAGAAGTAGGAATTCATAAGGAAAGAGAAGGAGTAGCTTTGCAACTGTACCAGAGAAGAGCTAGAATGACCATAGTAGCACCAGCAGTTGTTGAGCATGAGCTCGATGAAAGGATTTAGAAGATGGAATCTCTGGTAGGCAAATATGATAGCGCGTTGCTAGTTAATACTAACCTAATGGACTCCTTCCAATTTCCAGCGATGAAGAAACATGTTTACATGGAGAATTATGCCACAGAAGCGGGACAGGAAGCAGCAAGAGTACTTCTAGAGTTCAGAGGTGTTCATCAATCCACCATACTGAACCTAAGAAATTTGCCAGTGTTCGGCACTACAGGGGCTGCGATGCAGTGCACCAAGTTTTTGCTTAGAAGAATCCACAATGGGTCATTGTGGATGGGAAGAGAAATACCAATTCATGTGGAAGACTTTCACAGATTGACCAGGTTGGCGCAAGAAGAGAGAGACGTCCCCACGGCTTTCCAAACTGTGTCCAGGAGAGGAAGGCAGGATATGGTGACTACTACAGGACATACGACACCAAAAGAGGGGAAAAAGGGGCCAAGATAGACTTGATCAACAAGCCAAAAGTCAAGTTTTCCTAGTATCTGATTGCAAGCAAAACGATGAGACACTACACAAAAGGGGAGTGCATGCTAGATACCATCTCCATTGCGGAGCACTATATCTAGGGGGCATAACTGAATTGGTGTTCCTTTCTAATTAATGAATTGTTCGAAGCCTATGAGGACAACTATAAGAGGGCCACTGGCTTCATCTATGGGTATCTCATCATGGCACTAGCAATGTGGAAATGGACATTTCCGGGAATCAGGCAACCTCTGGACGTTGCAGAAGGCCAACCATTAGCAATGAAGTTCACACCCTGGAAAGCATTATGGGACCCTAGCACTAAGGAGGTGAATGAGGAAGCGTTCAAATTATGGTATAGCCAGATGGTGGATGTCGCGATGAGCCAACAGAGAATTCCAAGGAACTTGTTGGACAGCTATGCTACGCAAGTATGGTTTGGGGTTAACCATAAGTAAACCTACATCCGGCCAGCATGTGTGCTGGAATCGACCTTTAAGATGAGGCCATTGAAATTTCAAATCGATGAGCAGTCTTTCCACATAGAAGTATGCTCATGGACAAGAGTAGCAATGGAGATCAGAAGCAGAGTCTACGTCTATTCATTTGACGGCATGCTGCCGGATCCATTGCTAGGAAAAACATCAGAGGAAGTGATGGCTAGGATGTCACAACTACAGATGACCCCAATCATCGAGCAGTTGAATACAAAGGTACAGAGCTTTAACCGAGTAGTCCAAACTTTAACAAATGATTCCTCTCTATTTCCCACATTTACGGAATTTCAGGCCTCAAATTTTGCATCCTCTTCCATCGCAGTCCCCCTAGTCACAACCATACCACTTAATTTGTTTAACTCACCACCAGTCACAACCACGGCTCTCGTTAAAAAGAGTAAAGCCCTAAAGCCACCTGTAGCTACACCAAAGGCCAAGAAGGCAAAAATCACAATATCCAGCCAAGTCGTTGATCTCATAGGGGAAGATCAAACGCAACTTATTGATACGGGGGCCCCAATCAGAGAAGAGCCAGTAACAGATCCCCATGTGACTCAGGAGCTACCTCCAATAAACCCTTATTCTTTACTAAATGTTCGTGTATCACCTCCTCGCACTCACCACTCATCGACCAACACCTCATTCACCTCTCAAGACCATCCCACTCACACAGCCTCCACATCAACCACCATATCTAACCCAATCAGAGTAAGAAGTAAAACTAAAGGGAACATCGAGGCGGAGGTTAACTTTGGTACAACAGTGGTACCTGAGGTTAGCCAAACCCTAGTTGAACAGGTTTATTTCCAAGAACTTTTAATTCAAGGGGCATCTTTTACTGCAGATACAACACCCCCCACTGAAGATCTGAACCTATTTAAGCAAGCCAACCTAATACTTCAGTAGCTGCAGCCCAATCTTAACATGGCTAATCCCAGTAATCCACTGCCACAACCAACACCACCACAATCACCACAGGAGCACTCGGAAAAGTCCATTACAAGCTGTTAGTAGCTCCAAGAGCGACAGCCAAATCAAGATATCTCCGGAGCTAATAGCGTGCAGGCCTAGGGAATGGCACAGTTGTACAATTTCATTCTGCCAATAGCACAACAGGCCAAAGGGCTTCATACAGAACTACAGTAGAGATTCGAGTAGAAACAGGTACAAATAATCGCACTTACTAAAGAGCACGAATAGTTGAAGATAGAGAAGGACAACCTACAGGGCCAACTGGATATGGTGACCAAGGTTTTCCAGGATCATTGGCCCACGGTGACAACACACAACACTCAGATACCAGATGGCATAGTAGAGAATGACATAGTCGTACGATCCATTCACGTCCGAGTGGTCTGTTTGAACCTCAGTAGAGAAAGAAAGGAACTGAAAGAAACATTGGAAACCAGGTCTGTGCTACCAGACCCAGCGGTCATCTACACGAAGAAGATAGCAGAAAGACAAAACCAGGTAGTCGGGATGCAGGAAGTTCTGTGTACTACGGAAAAGGAAGCATATGACCTATTGAAGGGTCTACATGAATGTTCAACCTCACTCACATTGAAATCACAGCCAGTTTCGGCACAACTACAACAGATATCGAAAGAGATTCAGGAAGCCACAGACCCTGATGGACTCGACCAATTGTATACTCAAGCAGAGGAGCTGGAAGTCTAGATACAACAAATTGAGGAGCATTCAGCCACAGCCAAACAATCCCTCTGAGAGCTCAAGCAGCCTGTGAATACTATTGCCCAAGCAATGCAACAAATAGCCATTGAGGCCAACATTCAAATCAATAACGTCTTTGGTAGCCTACCAGTTGTCTCAGGAGAGAAAGAAGTCACCCAGGTCACAACAGAAACAGACCTACTCATGCAGGGATGGCAATAGGCCATTTCTAGCTTCCGAGAGCTCAAAGCATCAACACTAACAAAGGTCCTAGAGTTGGGGCCCTTGTTTGGAAATGCAAAGGAAAGGGAGCAAACAGAATGGGCCACGGAGATAGGCAAACTGATGGAGACCAAGGCAACATGAAACAATTGACTCAAGACGAGTCAATAGGATGTGTTCAAGGCCTGTTGGGGCCCTTGTTTTTAAATTAAACAGTTTTGAGTTGCAGATAACAGGTGGAAGAACGCAACCATGGTAAATAGAGAGCTGTCACGGTTGCAAAGAACTGAAGAGCAGGTGGCGCGGCTGTTGCGGAAGCAAGCACAGAAGGCAGAAGGAAGCGGTAGAAGACAATCAGTGGAACTCCCAATAATCAAGGATAAGTAGCAAACAACCGAGCGAAAAGGAAGGAAGAATATCAATCACGCCGGCAACGGAACAAATAGGCAGTCGGCTAGCAGAGAAAGGAGGTTGGCACAGTAGAGATCAGGGAACAAGAGCCATAAGAGAGCTATGTTCGTGTAGTTTGTTCTGTTCTCTCTCTCTCTGATTCATTCCGCTTTATCTTATGTGACACCATTGTAATCAGTCCTACCAGGAACGCTCTGAGGAGCATTGTAAATGTATTTTGTTATTAATGAAATACAACCTAATCTGAGGCTGTTGTTCTGAGTTCTGTATGGTGTTCTGTTTTAGTTAGATGTGCGGGTTATTTTAAATTTTTGGCTATCATTCTGAACATTTTCATAAGTATTATTATCTGTGGATTATTTACACTTACTCAAAGTACTTAGTTTTGTCTGGGTTATGCATCTGTCATGCTTGATCGATACCTGGACTGATCCCAACCTTAGTAAGGTCACAACATGCCTTAGGTGAGATGCTCTACTCCTCATAGTAGGGTGAAAATGTAGGCTTTGTGCTAGACTACTGCGGAAAACCTTGTTGGCCTCCATCCTGAACCTAGGTCTCAGCCTAGAGACCTATTTTCTTGCCAACACTTCTCAAAGAAGAATGAGAACAAAATTACCCCAAATGAACAATTATCATTGGTTTGATTCCTACATAGACCCAACTGAAGTTTCAATTATGTCAGAAACATCTAGGCCCACCCATAGTAGGTCCCTCCCAGCACACTCTCCACCAACATCATCTTCCCTCCATAATACGATGAAAGGTGTGACTTCCCAATATCCACACCATTTTCATGGTTGTAGCTTGTGTCTCAAGCCTCTTTGAGTCATGTATTTTAATTCTTATGTCCTTTACCTTAATACCAAGTACACAATGATGGTCCACAAACTCTCCAATATGCCTCCCATGAGGCAAAATTGTATGAATATCTCCCACTACACCCAAGGGTGGTAACCCTATCAAAAATTATATGTCTTGGATCATGATCTCGATCCTATGCCCCATGCATCACAAAGGCCTCTTGATTTTGGTCCAAGTAGCTCACAATATGGGATAAAAGTGGCTCTCTTTCCCCCATCAATGGGTTCTCTAAGAACTTGAGCAACCCATGCCATGCCATAGCCCCTATAACAACCTAATTCCCATGAATCTCAATACGAAGATCATCAAAATATCATTATTTCCACACCAACTTTAAATCTACCATACCTACCAAAAACCATCATATTTTGTTAGATCAGAGTCATAAAATTCATTTTCATACCATAACTTCAACTGAATCCTAGAACCCCCTTGCATTGCCTTTCCCTCATGACTAGAGTGCATTTTTTCCTCCAAAAAATACATTGGACGCACTTTTCAGCCTCTTTCTTGTTCCCTAGAGCACCTAAAAAGGCCCAATAGGCATGTCGCAATAGTGAGGAGAAGCTAGGTTTTCCCTCAACCCAATGAAGCCCTAATCTGGAAATCTAATCCATAGAACATGATGAGTAAGGTTAGGCCACCTACATGAAATTGGCATATCTGAATTTCGACGATCGATTTTTCCACTACGAGCTCACCAAGATTTAGGGCCTCCTCCTCCTCTCCAAATTCTCCAACATCTCAATGTGCAAATGAATTGGACTTGGGGGTAGGAAGCCCTTTTATAAGAAAAACCCTAGTTCTTTTTTTTACCATTACGATAAAACTGTAACTCAGTTTGATGAAGAATTATCACCATTAGAAAGCTCCCACCAAGCTCTATAATGGGTCTCTCTTCATTTTTGGTAATTTTAAACTTCACCAGGAAGCCATTTTTTCCATGAGGTCTCACTTTGCCACCTGTCAAAACCAAGTCTCTTCATATGAGTCACTTGTACTATGGTACCACTTTTCCTTTCCACTTGTTGACTTATGTATTGATTTTCATCGTGAGTAACCATTATTTACTCATGCATTTATGGCCCCTTAGGGCCTCCCCCATGTGGCAGCATCATCGAGTTACCCTTGTTTAGAGAATCAAAGATGAGTCACACATGCATCCATGGATATTTTTTAGATTCCCATTGAGTCATGATGCAATACATCATCCATCTTTGCATCACATTTGTCCCATATCACTCATGTTTTGCCTCCAGCAATACTGACATGTCTTTGAAAAGCCTTCGTCTAAGTAATTGACCATCCCCTCTCGAATTGAGCCAGTTGTTGTCAGTTCAACCATGCATATTATGCTCTGACAAGCCTAAGTCGTTATTCCACCACTTATATCATTCTTCCATAATCATACTTGGTGTTAGTCTATCATTCACATTACTATGATCCTCATGTATTTGTTGAGGAATCCTCATTGCGTCAACTCTGGCAGTCCCTCTTCTATCGACTTTGGCACATTTATTCTAGGAGAATGGTTTATAGGGCATTTTACTTTAGTTCTAGCCTTCATCATTTTCGGTGCCTCATACCAAGAAAAGGGAATCATCGCTGCCCTTTTACTTGATAGTTTCTCATGCGCTCAACTCCAGCTCCTTATCACACGATCAATAATTGTACATTTGATGGTGCACTGATCCAACATATTGTACCAACATTTCCCAGGTATGTGTGAGATGTTCCAAACCTCATGAGGATGTTTCCCTTTAGGTAGCACACCACATGCCCAAATGACAACAGATTATGATCGAACCTCTAATGCAGTTCCATATATTTGATTGGCTTGATTTCTACTGCTTGTAGCGCCCACAACATGCATGTATCCTTTAGATAGTCCATTCAAGTATTCAAATCCCTTTTCTATTTAGTAAGGTTTCTTCATTTGTGATCTTACCCCTCCTCTCAATTTGTGGGGGCATCGTGTCTCATGTACTCATATCAACATATTTTATTGTATCCAGTCCTAGCCTTTGTTTTCCAGGCACATTACGTATATGGGACTCATTATATCATTGCATTACTTTCTATCCCATTGATGCTAGCATATCATGTATCTTGTACTATGTTTCTCAAACTCACATTGTTGGGCACATCAATATTATTTGTACTCAGTTATCTTGGCGGGTATGGGTATGCCTCCCCTGCCTCATTTGAGATTATGTACTTACCAATAAAAGGAGACTTCTATCAACTAAGTAGGTATTTCCCCATTTATTCTTAGTCCTTCCTTGACTTCCTTCAACTCTCTCTCTCTCTCTCTCTCTCTCTCTCCCTTCGGTGTCTCATGAAATTACAACCTACAACGTATTTCAGTCATATGATTTGCTCCTAACACTCTTACGTTGGGGGGGAATATGTTGTTACCCAAAAAATGTTCACCTAGTCATTTCTTACTTGGTGGATCAGAATACACCATGTAGGATTAATTTTACCATTGTAAAACCCACTTTCACCAGAGGAAATTATTTAGTAAACCATTTTTCTAAATTATTTCTCATTAAAATCCAAAAAACCACATGAGAATAATTGAATAAATCATTATTTATTTACTTTTCTCTAGTAATAATTACTAAATCATTATTTGATCATTATTTCTTATTACTTTTAACTTAATCACCTAGTAATAATTAAATAAATCATTATTTATTAATTATTCTTTATTTTCCTTATGCGATCATTATTAAATCATTATTTAATAATTATTTCTTTCTTAATTCTCACAAAGTGATTAATAAATCATTTTTATTTGTGAATTACTTCAACTACTTTCTAAATAAAGATATTTGACCATTTTGAATATCTTTTCCCTCTCAAAAAATAAAATAAATATTCACAACAACTAGATTTTTATTTAGTCAATAATATTTTATTATTTTCTAATTCCTAATTTAGTTCAATACTTTGTGATAAATAAAGGGTTTTCCATTCATTCTTCACCATGACCAATTTCATCGTCAACATTATCATCTCATAGAATTTTAGCTCCCACTTGAGTTCAAGCCACCTTTTTGGTTTTTTTTCCCTTTCCAATTGAGACAGAGAAACACGTTGTTGAAGCACAAGGACAAGAAAGGATCCATCCCACAGAGGGGGAACTGCATACCCATGTTGCAATTTCTCCTCACTAAGTGTATTAATAAAATTATCTTTTGATTAAGTCCTTGATTGGGTTATTTCACTTTAAATTCTTGTTGTTATATGTTTCTATTTGAAAGATCTATTGTGTTGTAGGGCGTTTCCTTCATGTTTATTTGCAGATATGAAGTATAGAATCAACCATTTTTTGTTGTTAGGGATATAAGTCACCTATAACTTAAGTAAGGGATTTTGGTACACTTCTCCAAAAACTTTACACAAAAGTTTTGTCACGTGTAGGTTTCTAACTACATTGTTAGTTCGAAAACTCCTCCCCATGAGGTTTGAACTTGAGACTTGGTAAGGACTAAAGCTCACTCAAATCAACTCGTCTACACCTTATGGGTTGTCATAATTTTCTTTTATTTGTGTAAAATGTTATTACAATCATGTCTATGTTGCAATGGGACTTCTATAATTTTAATTTAATCATCAATAATTATTAGGTGGATGGTAGGGATTTAACCTCCATAAAATATTCTAGAATATTCATAGCAGTATACATAAATCAAAAGTTGAGATTGATGTCCAAAGTAGTTATGTCATTTTTTCCTTTTCAATTAAATTTATTAATTAAGAAAAAATTCATATGAACGAAGTCTCATTTGATGTGACCTATGGTTTTTTGGCCATGTAGTATTAATAAGCCATGGTATTTTAAGAAATCCTATTTACAATTTAAGAATATCCATAATAAAGTGGGGGTAAATCCTCAATGTTAATAACCTTATTCTTTTCTTTTTAATAATAATAATAATAATAAGCTATAATTTAATTAATTTTTATGATTTATTTATTTATTTTAGCAATGTGAGATGTATCATTAAGTTTTATATGTTTATTATAGATTGATACCTATTTTTGTTTACCAACCAATTAATTTATATGGCTAAACTAGTATAATCGTTATATGTAATAATTTCATAAAATTAGTATAATAATTAGAGTATTAAATAGAAAAAATAATATGAAAGTATACCCATCATGCTAAAGAAAACGATGGCTAGGGTTCTCATATGCAGCTCTTTCCAGGATATCGTTGCGAGGCTTTCATCTGTTGATGACATGTATGGTGTCCCTAATGTTCCTGGTTGGTGTCCAAGCCAAGCGAAGGGACTTGATCTAATTAGTACGTCGGTGGATTTTTTTAAGGCATCAATCTGTTTGTTCCTTTACACCAAAATAGGTGAGATTACCAGATAGAAAGGTGGTAGTTTGGAAAAATTAGTAATTTTCTTGATAGGACCCTCTCTAGCAGTTCATCTGCCTTTCAAATGGATGGGTCTGTAGATCCTCAAACCTATGTCTAACTGTATGCATCAATATGGTATTTTTTTTGTATATTTGTGCCGCTAAGGTTTTTATGTGGTGAATATGTCTTGTCTTCATGCAAATCAGGTGGTTTGGATCTCGCTTTTGAATTTTAACGATTTATTGCAAGGTTACTTGAACCCAACTCCATCATATCCTTATTTTCTTACATATCTAGTTGTGAATCAGTGTGACAAACTATATTCGAAAAAAAAATTGGGTGCAAAGAATTCTTTCCAAATATTTGTGAAAACCCCAGGTGGAAAATATGTCCTATTTTGGGTTCGGGGCTCCAATCTTGTAAACGAGTTGAAGAATAATATCCAAAATATTTTGGGCATTCTAATTTTCTTACAAAACTTGATTTGTGGGGGGAAATCATTGCAGGATGATATGAGGATGAAGTATTACTGCATTATTCATTCCTCCTCCATTATCTTAAATTTGATTTTGCATGGGGGCTCTCTAGGAACCAACAATCCCAAGGCTTTAGTTTCATATTGGGATGCAATGAAAAGCAAGGGAGAGTCTCAAGCTCATCCTAATATGGAAAAATATTTTGGCTCATTCCAAATATCAGGGAAGAAGCTTGCTTCTGATGGGCAAAGCCATAATATTTTGGTCCCTTATATCATTGATTAGATCGAACATTCTCCAACAATGGCGATAAATATCCCAAAGGTAAAGGATCTATTTGACATTCTCTAATCACGAGCTATTGTATGCGGGTTTAATGGTTTCTAGCCCAAATCAAAGGATCTTTATTAGTGGGTTTTCTCAAATTGGACACCTAATTACGGCATTCATCTATGTTCAAAAGGAATTTTTATCATACAATTTGATAGACAGAAGGATTTGGATTATGATATAAATGAACTATCATATCATGGTTTTGGGGGAGCGTGGTTCTTATCACTCCATGAGTTCCCCATAGCCTAAATCTGGCCTCAGCCGAAAGAAGGCAGTTCGGTGGTAACATCAAACCACGCTCAGTCTGGTAGCTAGCCCTACCAGAACAGGAGAGGGCTCTCTCTGGGTCAATCTCAGCAAAAATAATCAATAGGGCTTGATATGACTTGAAATAAAAGCTAATTTTAAGCTAGGTATATAAGTGAAGGATTTTTATTGTGTTTTTGGGGGTTTTTGTTGGATCAAAGGGAAAGGTTCCTTTAAAAGTGGAATGAGGCGAAGTTTTTGCATAGGGTTCAATGGGAAAGTAAGGAAATTTTTTATGTTGGATTGAATGAATGAATAGTTTTGAGACCAAAGGAGGAGTTGGAAGAGAAGAAGAGGCTTCAGAATCCTCTCTCAATAGATAAAACATGGAAAATTAAACAAAACTGAAGGCAGAGCAAATCAATCTAATGAATTCCACCTTTATAACTTGTTTGTTTAATTTAAGAAGAAAGGAGAAGGGAAATGATACACATAAACATCAATGAAATTACAATCACATAGAGAAACACACTATAAAAACATAGAGCCACATGGATCCCAAAGAGTGCTGCAAACCCTGGTCTATTCCTTTGCCAAAATTGCAGAGATGAAATGTACAATGAAGTGCCAAGCAATCCCAAATGTCCAACCCTGAAAATGACTGATGAATTACATGATATAGACAAGCCTAACTCATCCCCATGCCTCTAGGGGTCGAGCTCACCATTCTAGGAGCTATTTCAACCATATCTAAACTAAGAACTAGAAAATAGGCAATGAAACAACTTGCCTCTATATGATAGGAAACTGATTCATTCACTTACATTTCACTTTTTGGTGAATGAATCTACTAGGATGAGTAAAAATGTGCCAAAATTACATCATGGTCATGAAATGACATCAAGTTACATCAAGAGTTACATGAAAAATTCAAACTAGCCAAAACTAGGCGAAAATCTGAGTTGCTGAGTGAAAAATAGGCCAAATTTCCCAATGCGTCGTGCCTGAAATCTCTATGCATAGCACAAGTTTGAGGCTGATTTTGAGGGCCTCCCCGAAGTCAAAATTGAGTGCAAGATAGCTCGTTGGAAAGCCCTACCTGTCTACTTTCCAACCCAAGTAGAATTTCTGGATTTGGTTGCCATTTTCCCCTCCAAAAATCAAATCTCCCAACACTGCTTCCCGTGTGTGCAAAAAGTGGCAGAAAGGCCATTTTTAGGGTGTTTTTGACCCTTTAGGCAACCCAGAACTTGATGAAATCCTTAGGTAATCCATAGGCATGCATAAATTTTGATGAAAAATCTAGAAATGCAAAGTTTTCCTCCTGAAGAGCTGCCAATTATAAGCGCGCGCCAAGTGGCGATACGTGTCGGGCAGGAAAATTTGTGTTTAGGCCCAAAAATTCAAAATTGACAAATTTTTTCCCAAATTTCTTGAAATTTGGGCTGAATGCCCACCATAAAGCACTATTCTAGGCCAAAGAAGCTTCGACCAAAATTTGGAGTCTATCATACTTTTTACGCCGCCTTAATGCCTTCTTGGTGCATGCAATTCAGTTGTAGAGTCACTGTCTCGGTCATAAGAAGTATCCGTCTCCATGAGAATTGCAAGGTCTGTGTTGTCTTGTATGATAATGAGAACTTTGGTGTTTTTATTTGATTGAAAAATATATGTCAAATTGGAGGGAATATGGAGGAATGGGCAATGGAAAGTGATGGGAAATGTTTAATAAGGTAAATTAAGGATAGGGGAAGGTGTATGAACATCAGGATACAAGTTTTTCTGATGATTTGACCATCCAAGAGAAATTACCTTCAAAACCCTAGGAGAGGGAAATGAACCTTACCTAGGCACAACCGAAGCATGAACAAGGTGTAAAATGACCCTTTGGAACTTGAAATGATGATGAAAACCCTATGAATGATGGTACACTCAGCCGAATGGTGACATGAACTGACATTTGGACAACTTTGACAAGAGTAAAAGCAAACCCTAGACCTAATACCTAGTGACCAAATTTTACTTGAAGACTCACTGAAATGACAAAATTTGACCTTGAAACCTTAAAATCACTTTGTAAGAGCATGTTTGATCACTGGAGGAAGGCTGCAAAGGCTGACACTAACATTGGCTCCAATGGGGATGGTAGCTCCTTGGAGGTGCCAAGAACTACAGATCTTTGGAAAGCAGACAGTGCCTTCATCCATTGGGCAATGGAATCAAAAACTCAAGCTGAAATGCATGACTGAAAACTAATGACTTGACGACACAAATTGACTCTCACTCAACTAAAAACTGACTCGATACTTAAACACAACCGACAAACTGGAAAATATGCTCAATATGAAGCTTATTCAATACAACCTACTCTAGTTGTTCCATTCATCACCTGATCAAGTGAAATGAAACAACCAATGCAACCATGTAAGCATTCCGGCTACTGTTTGGATTCTCTGCAAGTGCTCGCTTATGAACAAAAAGAGAGAACTACTGAAAGGCAACTCCCATGAAAACTTGTGAACAGATCCGTTGAATACTATGGATTCTCTATCCGCCTCCAAAAACACTACATAAGGATCTTGAAGTTCATGCACACTGGGACTTAGCTCATCCAATGGATTACTTTTCTTCTCCTCATACCATGAATGCAAATTTTTTTTTGAGCTTTGTGACAAGACTCCTGCTAAAAATGACAAAGAAACCGGCTGTCGGATCAAGTTTGTATCAGTACATGTTTCAAGCTTACATATAGTCAATGGAGAAGGACTTTGACTGCAGACATCATCCAACACATCAGCTATTGGATCGTGAAAAACTTGAAAAGACTGCTGCAACCCATTTTCTATTGGTTCCGATGAGATTACATGATTTCCTACAGGCTACTCATTTGAAGATATACTATGCAATTTACCCTTCAAAAACTGAAATGATTCAAAACAAAATGGTATGGAATCATCTTGTATCATTTGATCATATGTGCCAGCTTCCAAGTCTTCATCTGCAACTTGACAATCAATGGCATTCGGGGGCTGCAAATCTGGATATGAGAAGTCTTGAACAAGGTTTTTATTGCCCTCAAGATGGTCCAAATCAAGACTTGTTGACAGTTGATTTCTGATTGCATGGAAGTTGTCTCTGATGAACTGAAACGAATCAAAACAAAAAGGCAAATATCCTTCACTTACTTCAAAATGTGCTGCACTTTCCTCATAATTTCCATAGCTGATATGTGATGGTTGAACATTTTATTCGAGCTGTTGAAAGTGAACTTCCTCCTTCCACAAACTAGCTGCTGATTTGTCTGCAAGATTAGCTTCTGTTTGGAGAAAATAATCATCATCATACTGATCAAACTGAGGCAAATCATCAGTATAAAACACATCATCAAGCATACATGTCAAATCAACAGATCTCTCTTCTCCAAGATGATCTACAAAACAATCATTATCAGATCTATGACAACTGGGATAAGAAACAATTTTTTTTGGATCAACAACTTGTTCTTCTTCAATCAACGAGCCATGGGCTTGAACATTATACTCATTCCTTGTGGTGATATTTTGCATCATCTCTTCCTTTGCACTTACCAAAATTTCAAGCTTTACCTCTAGAGATGTCGATTCCTCTGGATCTATGTTTTTCATCTCGTCTTCTTTCAACTTTGCCCTTCGGATTAGAAAATGAGCCTCTACATCTACTGCACTGTTCTGCATCTCTTCAAGTGTTGCAAGATTCCTTTCTCTCAACTGAAACTCCATTTCCAGATCAAAGGCACCCGGGTAGTGCAAGAGAGCAGATCTAGGAGGAGGTCTTATATCAACTGGCATCGAAAAATATACTTTGTTAAATCTGGAAGAAAATTGTTGTACTGTCTCCCCTGGCAGTCTTTTCAGTTGGTTATACTCTTCTATAATAAAAAAGGGTTCTGTCTGACCACCCACCTGTCTAGGAAAACTTTGACAAACTGCTAGAAATATGAGATGCTCGCATCAGGCAGGGGTTTGAACCAAATCTTGACTTTGATTTGAAAATAAAGAGCAAAAAGCCTAATATTGACATCCTCTTCATCAACTTCAAAAAGGTCAAGAAAAGACTCAAAATTTAGAACATGTCTCTCAGCGGTGATATTCTCACATTCACCATCAAACCTCGGCAAGTAAAGATAATAATTTGCAGGGAAAGCATGGAGTATAGGAGGTAAAATCAGAGGCTTGTATCGATCTGGAATTTTACAAGGTATAGGGGTATGTACAAATGCTGCAGAATCAGTCTTGGTCTCTTGAGGTTCATCAGTTTGAAGATGGTCATCACAAGATTTGGAAGAAAGGTCTTGATCAAGCTCAAAAGCATGCAAATATTTGGTATTCATAATCTTCAAAGGGAAGGAATCAAATGCAGGCCGAGGATCTTTTCTCAAATACAATATACTTTGCAAAGCCTTCTTGACATTATCGGGAAAAGAGAAGAAATAATTTATGACAAAGAACAAAATGTCTTGGATGAAATTCCAACTTGAATACCTGATCTTTCCATATTGTCCTTTCATGTTTTTGCTGGTCAGGTTCATCCTCCAGTGGAGTCCTTGGATCTGATCTCGAAACTGATTTAGAGTCGCCAGGTGAATGATCTCAGCCTTGCGGTGTCTGATTGTTGTTCACCATCAACAATCAGATATGAATTTGATTAGATCTTACTGAGGAAACTAGATGTTCATTTCATAAACTAGACTGGAGATTGACTGAAGCAACATTCATCTACTTTCGCTAATGCAAAGCAAGAGCGTTTCGAAGGCTACCTGGCTAACTTCAGGCTCTGTCTGTAGTTTATAAAGCAAACAACAAACTTTTCTTCCCTAGTATGGTCGCCACTATGTTAATGCCTAAATCTACCTCAGGCTGAAAGAAGGTAGAGTTCAGGGTAACATCAAACCACGCTCAGTCTGGTAGCTAGCCCTACCAGATCAGGAGAGGGCTCTCTCCGGGTCAATCTCAGCAAAAATAATCAATAGGGCTTGAGATGACTTGAAATAAAGGCTAATTTTAGGCTAGGTATATAGGTGAAGGAGTTTGATTTTGATTTTTGGGGTTTCGTTGGAATCAAAGGGAAAGGCAGTTTTGGGTTCGGGGATGAGGCCTAGTTTTTGCAGAGTTCTGAATGGGGCAAGGAAGGCAATTTTTTTGATGCTTTGGATTGAATGAATGGATAGTTCAGACCGGTGAGGAGCTGAAGAGGGCAAGAGGCTTTCAAGAATCCTCTTCAAACAGATGAAAACATGGAAAATTAAACAAAACTGAAGGCAGAGCAAAGCAATCTAATGAATTCCACCTTTATCACTCATTTGTTTAATTTAAGAAGAAAGGAGGAGGGAAATGATACACATAAAAATCAATGAACTTACAGTTACATAGAGAAAAACACCATCAAAACACAGAGCCACATGGATCCCAAAGAGTGCTGCAAACCCTGGTCTATTCCTTTGCCAAAATTGTAGAGATGAAATGTACAATGAAGTGCCAAGCAATCCTAAGTGTCCAACCCTGAAAATGACTGAAGAACTACATGATATAGACAAGCCTAACTCATCCCCATGCCTCTAGGGGTCGAGCTCATCATTCTAGGAGCTGTTTCAACCATATCTAAACTAAGAACTGGAAAATAGGCAATGAAACAACTTGCCTCTATATGATAGGAAACTGATTCATTCACTTACATTTCACTTTTTGGTGAATGAATCCACTAAGATGAGTAAAAATGTGCCAAAATTACATCATGGTCATGAAATTACATCAAGGTACATCAAGAGTTACATGAAAAAGTCAAACTGGCCAAAACTAGGCGAAATTCTGAGCTGCTGAGTGAAAAATAGGCCAAATTTCTCTATGCGCCGCGCCTGAAATCTCTATGCGTAGCACAAGTTTGAGGCTGATTTTGAGGGCCTTCCCGAAGTCCAAATTGAGTGCAGGATAGCTCATTGGAAATCCCTGCCTGTCTAATTTCCAACCCAAGTGGAAATTTTGGATTGGGTTGCAATTTGCTGCTCCAAAAATCAAATCTCCCAACACTGCTTCCTGTGTGTGCAAAAAGTGGCAGAAAGGCCATTTTTAGGGTGTTTTTGGCCCTTTAGGAAACCCAGAACTTGATGAAATCCTTAGTTAATCCATAGGCATGCATAAATTTTCACAGAAAACCCGTAAATACAAAGTTTTTTTTTAGAAGAGTCGCCAATTATAAGCGCTCGCGCCAAGTGGCGCTATGCATCGGCAAGAAAACTGTGTTTAGGCCCAAAAATTCAAAATTGACAAAAATTTTCCCAAATTTCTTGAAATTTGGGCTGAATGTCCACCATCAAGCGCTATGCTGAGCCAAAGAAGCTTTGGCCAGAATTTTGAGTCTATCATGCCTTTTATGCTGCCTTAATGCCTTCTCGGTGCATGCAATTCAGTTGTAGAGTCACTGTCTCAGTCATAAGAAGTATCCGTCTCCATGAGACTTTGGAAGGTCTGTGTTGTCTTGTATGATAATGAGAACTTTGGTGTTTTGATTTGATTGCCAAATATATGTAAAATGGGAGGGAATATGGAGGAATGGGGTAATGAAAGTGATGGGAAGTGTTTAATAAGGTACATTAAGGATAGGGGAAGGTGTATGAACATCATGATACAAGTTTTTCTGATGATTTTACCATCCAAGAGAAATTACCTCCAAAACCCTAGGAGAGGGAAATGAACCTTACCTAAGCACAACTAAAGCATGAACAAGGTGTAAAATGACCCAGTGGAACTTGACATGATGATGAAAACCCTCTGAATGATGGTACACTTAGCTGAATGGTGACATGGACCGACATTTGGACAAATTTTAAAGGAGTGAAAGAAAACCCTAGACCTAATACTTAGTGACCAAATTTTGCTTGAAGACTCACTGAAATGAGAAAATTTGACCTTGACACCTTAAAATCACTTTGTAAGAGAATTTTTTATCAATGGAGGAAGGATGCAAAGACTGACACTCAGCTCTAATTTTTTTTTGCCAATACTTTGGTGGTTTAAAAAATGCTCGTTTGGGTGAGATTGCATAATCTTCCTCTTCCTTTTTGGCACCACCAAGTATTAGAGGGAATTGGAAAAATTTTGGGAAAATAAATAAAGATAAGTTTAGAAAGATATAACAAAGGAAAATTTACCTTTTCTAGAATATGTGTAGAGGTAGATCTTAGGAAAGGACTACCTGATTGTATCCACTTGCTTCATAATAATTTTCATTGGACACAACCTCTAACCTTTGAGAACATGGCATTAAGGTGTCGCATATGTTTTCATAATGGACATGTACAAAATACATTTCTGTGGGTAAATAATCTTCCAAATAGGAAAGAGAAGCAGCCCAAAAAGGCAAAAGGATGGCAGGTTCCAAATCCACAGATTTTAGAAGTAGAGGAAGATGAATTTGTGGTGAATCAAATGAGTTTGGAGGTCTAGGAACAATAAGGCACACCAAAAAACATAGGGGAAGATTAGGTTGGATCAATTACCCAAAGTGAGAGAATTTATTAAAAAATATAGATTATAGTACAACAGTTGAAAGAAGCACTCCCTTAATTGGAGGTGGGTGGAGTGAAACGATCCCATGCCTCAAAGATTTTGGATTCAGAAAGGAAGATGAAATTAAGTTAGCAATTGTAAATTCCACTCCCTCACAAGGAGTCTAGATAAAAGTTGAAAATAAAAAAGGAATAAAGGGGTAGACTAAGTGGTTTTTCTACACTTAGACCTAATATTTTTAGTTAATTTTTTCTTTTTGGATCTCAACCTTTGGCTTGCATTACTAAGTGATGTCACTTACAATACCATGGGTGGATAAATACCATGGGTAATGAAAACCATGGGTGGATTCCATTTAAAATACCATAGGTAAATTCCATGTGTGTGGATACATACCATGGGTGAATGAATACCATGTATAGATGTCACTTACAATACCATGGGCAGATAAATACCATGGGTGTAGATCATTTTCCATTCAGATCAAAGTTAGACCTGTGGTAAGGACTATTTGAAAACATAATTTTCTCACTCCAAGGGCTCAACCACATTCAACAGCTTGACTATGCAGAATTTCCTCTTCATTTCCACTGATGTCATAGGCAAGGCCATTTGGTAAGAGACTTCCACCTTGGTTTTAGATGGAAAAAGAGGCAGGGCCTTGGTTCGAAAGTTGTGGGTGATTTGGTGTGGTATAAGCAAGGCCACAACCCACTGATGGGCAATGTCATGCAAGTGTAATCAAAAGTGGAGATGGAGGGACCTGACATTGATCAAGGTAGGGAGGTAGTCCTGAATGTGATACTAGAGGGTGAGAAGCGTGATCAACCAGTCATGCAAGAAGCAATATTTAGGGAATACCAACCTTCTCTTCCTATGGTTGCTTTTTTTCTCTCTTCCCTCCTATCATGAATCTCAATTTTTTACTATTATGTCGTCGAATGGGGCCTGGTCCTTCCAAACCTCGTTATTTTGTTATAATTTATGTGAATTAACTTTATGATACTCTAGGCAACATTATAACCAATATTATCCCTGCAAAACCTTCATTTTAAAACACATCTAAGTTGGATTTTCTTCCCTTGGTGAACCCTCACTACAATCTTTGGTCTAGGATTCGCAAGGACGATCCCCTAGACTAGATCGAGGGCCTTGGGGTATTGATGCCCAAGGTTGGACCTAGTAAGTCTAGAGGCAGGAAATAAAACCTCTCCAAGGCACAGATAAAAGCTCATTTAGATATTGTTAATGGTAAACAAAAATCCCTTGATGTAGCGCTTAGAGAAGTGTAGGCCTCTTAATCATTTCCATCATGATTGTTGTTTCTTTTAATTTCAGGGTTTCACTAGTTCCCAGAAAAAACTAGCTCTAAAAATATTGATCCTTTCTACAAGTCCTCACATTATTCTTCTTCGGGGAACTCTTGGTCATGGGGATTTGGTTTTTGAATCTCTTAACAAGATTTTCCCATGATGGTTTTTCTTTGCTTCAGATTCTAAAGGGCACTCAGGGGTTTTAGCCACATAACTTGAGACACTATAGAGTCACAAGCACATGGGGTTCTAATATGGTTCTAGGGGCAGTATACTTTTCCTCAAAGCTAAGTATGGAGATATTAGTAGTAATTATATACAACCCTTGTCATGACCGTGCTTGCTTTTGGAACAATTTGATGGAATATTCCTTTCTGAAGTTTGATAATCTTGTGGTCAGCCGGAATCTAAATTTCTACTTAGGGACCTTGGAGGTTTGGGGACCTCGAGCCCAAGAAGACCCATTGAAATATTTTTTTCACAAGGAAATTGATTGACAACCATCTCATTGATCTCAATCTCATCAAGTATAAACCATCTTGGAGGAACATACGCACTAGGAACGTATCGGTGGAAAAGAGGTTGGATATATTCCTCCTTGCAGAAGATTTGGTAGGAAAAATCCCAATGTTTCACCAGTGGATTGGTTTTGGTGATGATGATGATCATCACCCAATGTTTTTGGAATTAAAAGGTGGTAGTAGAAAACTTGGTAATCCTTTCAAGTTCAACCCTTCATCGTTAAATGAGCAAAGTTATATCCAACTCATTAAATATATTTGAACTCTCTACAATTAGGACTTTGAACTCACAATTTCTCGGTAGTTCGTGAAGAATTTAAAAGGGGCAAGAAAATCCCCCATCTAATTGGTTATCTAGAAGAAGGATAGAGATGAGTGTCTGCTCAACTTAGTGTTCCTAAATTGATGTCATAAATTGTCAACCAGGGCTAGTAAACTGTTGAAGTGAAGTGTACTATATGTTCCTAGGTATCTTCTTCCTACTTCGTTGTGTTTAATGTTTTTGGTTTTGTGTTTTTGTGCTAAGAGGAAAAGAACTAAGTTGTTGGCAAAGAGAAGTTATTGGTCACACTAAAGCATAGCGAAATCTACTCTAAACTATGTATGCCACCTAAGAACAGAAAATGTTTAATTCACCAATTGCAAAGCTTGACAAGGAAAGTAACTCATAACATTAACTCAGTCCAATTCATTTCATTAGAGGTATGTTGGAACAACTTGAGAAAAGGATAAGTTTGATGCAATGAGGTTCTTTTAAGTAAACAACAACGTACAATATCACAAAGAAAATCTCATCCATAGTTAGAAATTTTTTGGAACACGTTGAGAAAATATTATCTGCAACATTGTAAGGAACCCTATGATAATTTAACTTATGACACTAAAATCAACCCATTCTACAACTCAAAATGTTACTATTAAGCCTCATTCAAGGGTTAGACATCTCTTGGAATAACTTTGGAAAAAGGTTGTTTGTAAAATTATGAGAAATTGCAAAACAGTCAAGACCTCAAAATGATATTACTAATTCTTGTCCATATGATAATAATGTGTTAGAAGAGACTAAGAACAAGAGCAGTTTGTAAATAGTGAAGGCCTTTAAGTCGAATTTAACAGAACTAGATTACAACTATCTAATAAAACTTGAAATGCAATGAACATAACTAAACTAATACGCAATACGCAATTAGCCTTCGAAATACTACAGCTCTATCTCATTCAGTGTTAGTGATATTTTGGAACAATTCATGAGAACAAGATTGATTGCACTATTCGATGTAAGTAAGCATAAAACACGAAGTTCAAAAAACTACCTAAATTAAGAACGAAACAGAGCTAAAGTTAATTATCTAAAAATATGCACAAAAGCCTTTCGGACAGTAGGGGCCCTCTACCATCGGATTGGCACACGAATCTCCTCAAGATTGCTTCAGATCATGCATTAAAGCTGTACTTATTTCATTAGAGGAAAACGCTTCAAAAACAGAGTATCACAGTATTGGACAACTTAACAACAAAACATCAACTAGCTAACTGTCTCTCGGTTCACCGAGTTATTTTTATAAACAAAATACATAACTGTCATTGAGAAGAAATAGGGATAGGTGTGTTTTTCAATAAAAAATGAATTATAACTCCCGTTGAGGTCTCGTACTTTGCTGAAGGCATCTGCAGAGTCATGTCCTGGTAGAAGTCTACTTCTTAGTTTTGGTTTCCTCCACGTGCATAACCACATGCAGATTTTTTCTCAGACTTCGTAGAGGGCAAGGAATGATGTAGGTGAGTTATGGAATTCAACCATATGCATTTTTCCTTTAGGTGACACCTGTAACCTGTGTGAACATAAATATAGCTGCGGAATATGCGACTAGCTACAGAATGGCTGCATTCTGTAGCTAAGTCTAGTCAAAAATCACTATGACAACAAAACCATAAAAGTATAGCAAGTCAGTCAGTGTATGCATTCTTAAAGTGACTTTAATCAATCCTATTGATATTTTAATCCTATAATTGATAAAGGAAAAAGGAAATGAAGTGAAATTTTGTGAAAGAAATGGACATCTTTGGGGCTCAACATACTCCCACTGCAAAGCTTTTGCATGTCCTCATGCAATTAATCCATGTATTCTGAAACTTCTGCTAGGACATCTAACTTTCTTTTTCTACTTTGCTTGATGTTCAGTGGCATCCTAGGCTTCCTTATGACCAATTTGAACCTCAGGTTTATAAGTGCCCTGCTCAACTTTTTATTTTTCTTCTTCAGCTTCTCACTAGCCTTGTACAATTTTTCCATTTGCAGAGGAGAGTTGTGTTCATGTTACTTTTCAGCTTGACTTGTTCCCTTAAGATTTCATTTTCATTTTTTATGTGCCTATTAAGTACTTCCAATTCATATTTATTGCTTCTCAGGACTTCAATGGAAGACTCTTGCGGGCTAGGAGTTCTTCCTCTGTTTTCTGAGGCTCTCTTTTCCAATGACTCAACATAATTATAGATTTGTTCTTGTGCTGGCTCTACCTCCAGAGTTCCTCTATCAAGATCCTCTTCATACTGGTACTCAGGAGATCTATCAGTTGGTGTCTCTTCATCCTCAATATCTATGATTTCCGTTTGTTTAACCCCTGTTTTCTTTAATATGCCTCTAAGCCTATGGCTTTGTCTTATTTTAGATGGTCCCTCACCTCTCTCCTTGGCATACTTTCTTATTATCTTCTCCTTTTTAAGTTGTTTCTTAATTTTAGCCAATTTTTCAGAGATAATCTCCTCACTGTCTTCTTGTATGGATTTACCAGTTTTAATTTCAACAGCTTTGGAAATTTTTCCTCTCCTGCTTCTTCTTGCAAGTTTGCCTTCAGATGGAGTTTCTTTAGGTTCTTCAAAGTGATTCCTCAAGAGGAACTCATCCCAATTGTCTCTCACCTTTCTCAAATGATGCTCAATTAGGATTTTAACTAAGCCATGGTGATACAAGGTGGTTTATAAGAATTGAACCCTTTTTTGTACTTTAGAAGCCATCCTCTTTAGGCTATGGAGTAAGAAAAAGGGTAAATTGATTTCTTCATCTAGGAAATGCATCATAAGCCGAATATGATAAATATATAGGGTGCCAAACCTTCCTTCACAAGCTATAAACTTTTACAGAATTAACAACATATTTCGCCACTTATTCTTTAAGGCTGAACTACGAATGCCTTTCTCGAAAACTGAGATATCCATACCTGGTGTTTTGAGCATCTGCCTTCATGCCTCATTGTGAAATTCCTTGTTTTTGAACCATCGTTCACCTTGCCTTGGTAATTCTGCTGCTTCTGCAATGAAGGATTCTGTGATAGTGAACTTGACATCACCTATTTCAACTTCTAACCTGTTGAAGGACCGGGAAAATGTCTTGGTAACCTCCTTATGGAATCCATTTAAATTTTCCAAAAATTGTAGCCACCCCACATGCTGTAACATTTCTCTAATCTGTGGGTAACCATCTAGGTATTTTGTTCCGACTGGTTCGGATCTTACAATGAGTCCCAAGGTTTCTTTTCTCAATCTTCAATTTACTGCTTCGTAACTGCTCTCCTATTCACGGTAAAAATGGCTGTAGAAGGTTGTTTTCACCCCAAAGATGACTTCTCTGTTTTGCAGACAGGAATTGGCTACGGAAAAATGACATGAAGTGGTTATGGAATGAGTGAAATACGGTGAGAGTAAATTACACAAAATATGAGTTTGAGAGCTGTCATGGAGTGAAAGACCATGGAAAATCTCGTGAGAATTTCAAAATCATCACTGAATACTTCGGGTTAGTGACGTGACCTAATAGGTCACTTCAAGTACTAACCATTAATTTCTAATAAATGATGATTTTATATGGCGGAATGGAAGGGATTTGTCCATGAATTTTATGATAGGCTTGATAGACTTGATCAATACGAATAATCAAAATAATTTTATGAAACATACATATAACTTAACCATACTATAACTTTCATAATCTGTTATCATAATAATTTCACAAGTTACCTTAACCCTTCTTTTGATTTTTGTGGTTTTTGCTATGCTTTGTCTTCCTTTGAAAATCATTGATCTTTCAGTCTTCATAATCCCTTTAATTTTTCTTGTTGACATAGGTGTGCAGGATCAATTTGCTGCTGAACAAGTGGTTGCTGGATAGTTTCCTACAGGATATATAGCTGTAGTATGTCTAGCTGCAGAATATACCTGTAGAAGCTTTGAAACATGGAATGAAATGATTTGAAACATGGATGGAATGTAGTATGAAATGAAATAAAATGGATCATGAAATATGGTGGAATGAAGCATGGGTGAAGTGAAATATGATGGAATGAAATGGATCATAAATGTGAAGTGGAATGAAATATGAAAAGTGGCCTGCAACTTATGATTTGTAATACTCAATTGCAGAAAGAGATCAAATTTAAAAATCTGAAATGAAAATGAGGTGGACCATGGAATGGAGTGAATGAAGTATGGATGAATGGAGTGAATGAAATATGAATGAAGTGAGACATGATGGAGTGAAATGGATCATAAGTGGAATATGATATATAAAATGGGTCTGCACTTATGATTTTATGATAGCTGCTTGCAGGAAAAGAACAAATTTGAAAAGCTAAAGTGTCAGAAGGATTCTGATTTTCACTTTATCTTTTCTGTATAAACATGCTAATCAGTGATTAGTTCTCATGTTTATACCCTTTTTTTTTATGCATCTAGATTTAGAAAATTCAATTAAGTTGATGAAGAAGAAGGATTCTTCTTCATTAACTTCACATCACTGTTCTCCTGGAATCTCTTGACAAATTCTTCTCTTGAAAGTGGCTTATGATACAACTTCAATCTATGACCATTTACAAGAAAAGTGACCTTCTCTTCATCTATTGTCCTGATTTTTATTGCTCCATTGTCAAAAATTTTCACAATTTCATATGGCTCAAGCCAATGTGTTTGGAATTTACCTTGAAAATATTTGAGCTTTGAATCAAACAAGAGGGCCCAGTCACCTTCTTTGAATTTCTTTTCCTTAATGTACTTATCATGCTATCTAGTCCTTTGCTGCTGGACTATATTTGTTCTCTGGACTTCATCCTGTCTGATCTCATCCAATTCATTAATCTGCTCCAATCTATGCTTTTGTGCTTATGTTAGATCAAGTCCTTGTTGGACTGCCATTTTAAAAGTTTGAATCTGAAACTCTATGGGAAACAAAACTTGTTTTCCATAAACAAGTTCATAAGGAGTATGACCTGTTGTGCTTCTCCATGTAGTTCTATAGGCCCACAAGGCTTCAGGAAGCCTGTCTGCCCAATCTCTTCTATGTAAATGAACAGTCTTTGTTAGGATCCATTCAATGACCTTATTAGTAGATTCCACTTGACCATTTTCTTGTGGATGATAGGGAGTAGATTTTCTGTGTCTGATTTTGTACCTCTCCATCATTTGTTCCACTAGCCTTGATGTGAATTGAGCTCCTTGATCTGTAACAATTTCCCTTGGGACACCAAAATGAGTAAAAGTATCCTCAAAAATAAAATTAACTACAGATGCTTCAGTAGCAGAAAGTAATGGCTTTGCCTCTACCCATTTGGTAACATAATCAGTGCAAACTAATATATATTTATTTTGTCTTGATGGAGGACTAATAGGTCCTACAAAATCCAAAGCCCATTTTTCAAAAGGTTCAATATGTACCTGAGGCTACAATGGCATCTCACCTGAAGGAGAAGGTTTCCCTACCCTTTGGCAACTGTCACACCTTTTGACATACTCTTTAGCATCTTTAAAAAGGGATGGCCAATAGTATCCTAAATGAAGGACCTTATAAGTTGTCCTTTTATCAGCAAAGTGTCCGCCACAAGGTTCATCATGACATGCCTTGAGGATCTCAGGCATCTCATCTTCTCGAACACATCTCCTAATGATAAAATCTGGACCTGTTTTGTATAACTCATTAGCAACCCATGAATATTTTTCACTGTCATAAATGATCTTTCTTTTGTCTCTTGCATTCATTATTGAAGGAAATTTCCCTGAAACTAAATAATTAGCAATGTCAGCAAACCAAGGAGTTTAAGTAGAAATTGCAAAAATATATTCATCAGGGAATTGATCTTCAACTGGAGTATTGTCTTTGATGTTTTGGAGTCTAGATAGGAAATCAGCTACTGTGTTTTGTTTTCCAGGCCTATCTAGAATGGTAATGTTGAATTCCTGTAAAAGAAATAACCATCTTATGACTCTGCCATTAGTAATTTATTTATTCATTAGATATCTAATTGCAGAGTGATCTGTGTGAACAAAAGTTTCATAGCCTGTTATATAGTGTCTGAATTTGTTTATGGCATGAACAACAGCTAAAAAATGTTTTTTAGTTACAGTATAATTTAACTCTGAAGGAGTCAAATTTTTACTTGTATAGTAGATGGCATAAGGAATCAGGTCTTTTTGTCCCAATACTGCTCCTAAAGCTGTATCTGAGGCATATGTTGAAATATGAAAAGGTAACTTCCAGTTAGGTCCCCTTAAAATAGGTGCTTCAGAGATTTTTGTTTTCAGGGTCTCAAAGGCTAACTGGAAATCAAGATTCCACTTGAATTCACAGTCCTTGGTAAGTAATTTGAAAAGTGGAGATGCTATCTTGGTGAAGTTTTCTATAAACCTTCGATAATATCCTATAAATCCTAGAAAAATCCTAACATATTTTTGACAACTTGGAACAGATAAGTTAGAGATGACTTCAACTTTTGACTCATCAACTCTAATCCCATCCCCTGAAATGTGATGCCCCAAAACAATCCTTTTAGTAAAAATCATAAAACACTTCTCATGGCTGGCAATATGATGCAGAAAGTGTTGTCCTTGATGGAAACCCACCGAATGAAGATGAAGACATGAGACAACCCTTGTGAAGAAAGGAATTCAAGATGTGCTAAATCTATGGTGAAAAGAGAATGTCTCTGCTGTTACGCATTTTCCTAGGAGAAGTCACGTATGCACGCTGTGAAAGTACGTGCCAAGTCGCGTATGGGCAAAAGCGCTCATAAAGTGCAAATCCAGGGGTAACCACCATGGTATTGACCCATTGTATTGGGTAATGATTCGTCTTAAAAGACCCCTGCTTGTGAATACCATCTAAGTAATGTAGTTTTGGGGTTCAAGTGGTAGATTGCTTTTTGGCTCATGGTATCGAAAAAAGGGGCTCATGGTATTGAAAAAGGGTAAACCTATATAAAGAGAAGAAATTCATTGTGCAAAGAAGAAGTGTGGGTGCAAGATGTCCGAGCTTGAATGAATACTTCTCTCTGAAGTATATCTGAATGGAAAGGGTTACAGTATAATGATAGATCTGAATGTATGATGCACCAATGATGAAGAAGGGGATCTAGATCTGAAATATACTTGTATTTGCTAGATCTGTTTATGGAATGATTAGATATGTGATGAGGCGAACATCTAGGCGAACATCTGTCTGAGGGAAAGGGTAAAATCTGAAGTGATGTATCTGCAGTGAAGAATTGCAGTGACATATAAGTTTGAAGAACCATACGCTAGTTCGCCGAAGAGGAAGCACGCATATACGCGGCTTCGCTGAAGAGAAAGCGCGTATGCGCAATAAATTTAGCTCTATAATTTGTACTGAAGTATACGCTGGTTTATGTGGACGGAAGCGCATATATACGCGACATCAGAGAAAGGAAAACGCGTATGCAAACTAGGGTTTGCTGAAGTCTGTGGTAAGAAATGTCTGATCTGTTATGCTGGTTTACTGATATCTGTCAGTAAGTTATATGTATCTGTTTCATGGTTGACTGTGCTTAAAAGTATGGAAAGGGTCCAGTCTGAAAATATGATGAAACGTGGCCTCGCAAGTGGTGTCTTAAAGGAAGCTGATTCGTTGTGAAAATTCAATGAAACGTGGTCCATAGAGGTGTCGAGGGTCAAAGAGGTGTCGAGGGTCATAGCCTTCATTCAGGGGGTCGTAGCTCCCTTCCAGGAGAGGCTGGTAAACGAGTCAGGGGGTTGTAGCTCCCTTCCAGGTGAGGCTAGTAAACGAGATCAGGGGGTCGTAGCTCCCTTCCAGGAGAGGCTGGTAAACGAGTCAGGGGGTTGGAGCTCCCTTCCAGGAGAGGCTGGTAAAAGAGCGCAGGTGGGTGCTTGCGTGCTGGTAGAGTCTGCACCAGCACATATGTTGTAAGATGTTTTCTCTATAATAAAATATTGAAGGCTGAGAAACTGCAGCGGTGGTTTTCTCCCGACTTGGGTTTCCACCTAAAAATCCCGGTGTTCATGTGTGATGCTTTGTGTGATGGTTTATTCTGTTCTTACTGCACATGTTTACTGTTTATAGAACATCTAATGAATGAATGATGGAATGATATAAGTGAAGAACTAATGGCATAATTAGATATCTGTGTATACACGAGTTTTATGAAGGATATCCGCGTGTATACGCTAGTTGGCTTCAGGTAGTGTATGGGTTTTAGAGCATGAAAAAGTAAAAAGTTTTAGTTTGCCCTAAATACTGATTCACCCCCCCCTCTCAGTATTTTTCCCAACAATTGGTATCAGAGGAGGTTCTTCTACAGAAGCTTGATCGCTTGAAGGAGATCCGTCGCAATGGGAAGTCAAGAAGGAGTAATGTCTATAAAGCCACCTCTATTCAATGGAAGCAATCTGATATTCTGGAAGGTACGAACAAAATCATATCTGCAAAGTCTTGGTGCAGATGTATGGGCAATCGTGGAAGAAGGTTATCAATACCCAACAAGTATTCCTACTGATGCAGCAGAAAGGAAGAAGTATGAAATCAATGCCAAAGCAGTGAATGTCTTATTAGGAAGCATGTCTGAATCAGAATTTGCTAAAGTGATGTAGCTACATTCAGCAAAAGAAATATGGGATAAAATCATTCTGAGCTATGAAGGAGATACAAAGGTAAAAAGTGCAAAACTCCAAACTCTTAGAATTGAATATGAAAATTTGAAGATGCATAGTGATGAAAGTGTTGCCAGTTTCTTTCTTCATCTAGATGATATTGTAAATCGGATGAGAAATTTGGGTGAAACCATAACCGATACTACTTTGGTGGAAAAAGTCTTAAGATCCTTGACTTCAAAATTTGACTCTAAAGTTTCAGCTATTGAAGAAAGGCAAGATCTGCAAACTCTTACTATTGTTCAATTACATGGTATTCTGACTGCTTTTGAAATGAGACAAGGAGGTCCTTCCCAAATCAGAGAAGTTGCTTTTAAGGTATCTGCAAAAGGAAAAGAAAAGGAAGTTGTCAAAGAACCCAGCTATATATCCGAAGAAGAAGAAGCGAATTTCATGAGAAAACTCCAACTAGGTACTGGAAGATTCAAAGGTAAGCTTCCCTTCAAATGTTTTGAGTGTGGAAAAGTTGGTCACTATGCTGCTAAATGTCCTTATAGAGAAAAACTTGGTAAAGGGAAACAATTTGAAAAGAGGAAGAGTTATTATGCAAATGAAGATGATGATGAAGTGTCTAGTGAAGATGAAGAAGATTCTGACCATGATATTAAAATGCTTATGGCAAAAGAATCTAGAGAAGAAAAGGATACTTTTGTGGATGCTCTGGAAGACAATGATTTTCTTGAAGAAAACAATCAACTCAAAGTAAGCCTAGAAGAAAAGAACATAATCATAGAGACTATTGAAAATCAGCTTGAAGCAATGAAAAAACGCGTTGAGGAATTGGAGTGTGAAGTAGTAAGTCTAAGGAAAGATAATGAGAAAGAAAAAACTCTCAATATTAGATTTGCTAAAAGTTCAGAAACCTTAGATGAAATTATCAATGCTCAATGTTCTCCTCTCATAAAAATAGGTCTTGGATGTATTGGAGAATCCTCTCAAGCTTCAGCACCAAACTATCTAAAGGCAGTAACTACTGGTTTACATTATTCTGCCTCTCAACAAGGAAGCAAGGATTCTTTACAGGTAAAGCAGGATCATCGCACTTCAAGGAACACTGACAGGAATAAATTTCAAAGGAGCTCCAACCAGCAGGTAAATCCAAATAGAAGATTTCGTGATTACAAAAATGTCTATTTCAATGGACAATGTTTTACATGTCACAATTTTGGCCACAAAGCTGCTCAATGTGTTGCTTACAAAACCATCATGACAAGAGACGCAAGAAAGAAAAGGTTGGATACTGAACCAAAGAAGAATACCTATAACAACTTTTCTCCTCTTCAAAATGAAGTTGAATGTGCTTATTGCAATAACTTTGGCCATGAAGAATCTGAATGCAGGAGCAAAGTCCAACCAAAACAACATTTTCCCTCAAGTTCCAAAGTATGGAAAAAGAAGGAATTACAAGTTGAAAATTGTGGGATAGCATTATTTGCAGAAGGTGAAGAAAATCAATGGTACATTGATAGTGGATGCTCAAGACACATGACAGGTGACAAAAGCAAACTTCTTGCATATAATGCTCTAGAAAAAGAAAAGAAAGTAACTTTTGGAAATGATTCTCCTGCTGTAATTAAAGGAAAAGGGTCCGTGTTTCTAAAAGAAAAGGTGAAGGCTAAGGATGTCATGTATGTGGATGGATTAAGGCATAATCTGTTGAGTGTAATTCAAATGTGTGATCAAGGAGCTGAAGTTGTCTTTAGTTCAAAAGAATGTGTGGTTCGTGATCTTGATACAGGTAAAATTATTATAAAAGGGAAAAGAAATCCAAGCAACCTGTATGTACTAAACTGCAAAGATCAATGTTACTTGAGCAAGTCTTCAGAAAATTGGCTATGGCATAGAAGGCTGGGGCATCTGAGCTTCTCTCAAATCAACAAAGTAAGCAGACTTCAAGCTGTTCGTGATCTTCCGAATATTAATCTACCAGAAAGTATCATATGCAAATCTTGTCAATTCGGTAAGCAGACCAGAGTACGATTCAATGCCAAAGAAGGATCTTCAAGTAAGCCTCTTGAACTCATTCATACTGACATCTATGGACCTATGAGGAAAAAGTCACTACGTGGGGAAGAATACTATATCTTATTTATTGATGACTACTCTAGAATGTGTTGGATCGGGTTCATTAAACACAAAGATCAAGCACTTGAAAAATTTCAGAGCTTCAAAGCATTGGCAGAAAATGAATTAGATCTAAAAATCAAGTGTCTTAGATCTGATCGAGGAGGATAATATTCATCAAATGAATTCTTTGAATTTTGTGAACAACATGGCATAAAAATACAATTCTCTGTAGCAGGCACTCCATAACAAAATGGCGTAGCAGAAAGAATGAATAGAACAATTGTTCAAATGGCTAGAGCTATGCTAGCTGATTCTGGCATTTCTAACATGTTCTGGAGTGAAGCAGCATTTACAGCTGTTAACATTCTCAACAAGGCTCATGTTCGGGTAAATAGTGACAAAAATCCATATGAACTCTGGTATGGTAATTCTCCCACTGTGAAGCATTTTAAAGTTTTTGGAAGTAAATGCTTTATCAAAAATAATGATGAAAAGCTTGGCAAGTTTGAACCTAGATCAGATGAAGGGATATTTCTTGGTTACTCATCTTCAAGCAAGGCATACACATGTTACAATAAAAGGCTTCGAAAGATTGTTGAATGTATTGATGTTGTTATTGATGAGTCTCCTGCAGCTCCTAAAGAAGAAAAACAAACAAAAGAAGATGATGGTGACTTATGGCCTTCTACATCAAATAGAAATGATATAAATAGTGGATCCAATGAAGAACCTGAAAATGATCTATCTGAAAAAGCTCCATCCAGATATGTTCAAAAGAATCATCCTGAATCTCAAATTTTGGGAGACAAGTAATCGAGTGTACGAACGAGGAGAACTCTGGTGGGATCTTCTAGTCATTTGGCACTTCTATCCACAATTGAACCACACAATGTCAATCAAGCTAGCAAAGATGAATTTTGGAGGCAAGCCATGGATGAAGAGCTCGATCAAATTGAAAAGAATGACACTTGGGAATTGGTACCAAGACCACATGATAAAAATGTCATTGGAACTAAATGGATTTTCAAGAACAAGTTAAATGAGAATGGGAATGTTGTAAGAAACAAAGCGAGACTGGTTTGCAAAGGGTATACTCAACAAGAAGGTATAGACTTTGAAGAAACTTTTGCTCCTGTAGCTAGACTTGAAGCCATAAGAATGTTTCTTGCTTTTTCAAGTTATCATCAAATCAAAGTTTATCAAATGGATGTTAAATCTGCTTTTCTTAATGGTGATCTAGAAGAAGAAGTATATATAGAACAACCGGAAGGATTCATTTTGGGAAATGATGAAAATCTTGTTTGTAGACTTAAAAGGGCTCTATATGGTCTCAAACAAGCTCCAAGGGCATGGTATTATCGTCTTGACAAATATCTTCATCAACAAGGATTTTCAAAGGGGTCTGCTGATAGCAACTTATACACAAAAATTGAAAATGATAAACTATTGATTGTGGTTGTATATGTTGATGATATCATTTTTGGGAGTAACGAAGAATCTATGAGTCAAAAATTTTCTTCTGTCATGCAGCAAGAATTTGAAATGTCCTTACTTGGGGAACTAACATTCTTTCTTGGCTTACAAGTGCATCAAACTGCAGATGGTATATTCCTATCACAAGAAAAATATCTTAAGCAAATTCTGAAGAAATATGGCATGGAAGAATGCAAACCTATAAGTACACCAATGATAACCGGATGCAATCTCAGTTCTCATGATGATTCTCCCACGGTGAATCAACCAGAATACAGATCAATGATAGGAAGTCTACTTTATCCCACTGGGACTAGACCAGACATTATGCATGCAGTTGGGATTGTTGGACGATTCCAAGCTAATCCAAAAGAATCTCACCTTCAGGCTGTTAAAAAAATTTTCAAATATCTTCAAGGAACTCAAGACCTTGGTCTATGGTATCCAAAGAATGCTGATCTTACTCTTCATGCTTACACTGATGCAGATTGGGCGGGAAGTGTTGATGATCGGAAAAGCACTAGTGGTGGTGCATTCTATATGGGACCCCGGTTAGTATCTTGGTTCAGCAAGAAGCAAAATTATATTGCCTTATCTACAGCAGAAGCAGAATATGTGGCTGCCGCATCTTGTTGCACTCAACTCCTTTGGATGATGCAAACCTTACAAGATTTTCAAATCAAATTTACACCTCCTGTCCCCATTAAGTGTGACAATACAAGTGCCATCAGTATTTCAAAGAATCATGTTATGCATTCGAAGACCAAGCACATTCCCATCAAGTATCACTTCTTACGTGAACAAGTGCTTGAGCAAAAGGTGAAGTTGGAGTATGTTCCCTCCAAAGAACAAGTTGCTGATATCTTTACCAAACCTCTGCCCAGGGAAGCGTTCGAGTATCTAAGACAGAAGCTGGGAGTGTTCTCTGCCAGTCAAAAGAACAAATCTACATAAATTTAGAAGATGGCATTGGATACGCGGATTTCCTGAAACACAGTCGCGTATATACGCGAGTTCATGCACAGAAAACCGCGTATGTCTGATTGCTGACAATTTTCTGTTTGGAGTCAGCTCTCTTCAGCACAGCTGCAGTGCTGTTTGGTATCTCTGATACTGTTTGGTATCTCTAGTGGTGTTCCAGTTCTCATAATTCTTTTCTAATGTTTTGATAAAGATGTCTTGATGATTTGTTGGTAAAAGTGTTCAGGATGCACAAACTAAGGGGGAGCCTTTGTCATATGGAAAGGATGCTTGGATACACAGATTCAGGGGGAGCATTAGCTTTGCTGAGTATAATGCATTGTTGGCATTATGATGGTTCTGGAATATGTTTTCTTTCTTGAGGTCTTTCTGGTGTTGGTCTTAAAGTTATATTTGTAGTTTGATGAAAAGGTCATGTAGAGATCCATGATGTAAAATTGTAATATTTAGTCATGTAAGGACTTGATAAATTTGTAAACCCACTTGGTTGGGTAGCTGAGTCAAATTTTGTAAAACCCACTTGGTTGGGTAGCTGAGTTGAAATGTGTAAACCCACTTGGTTGGGTACTTGAGTCTCATATGTAAATCCACTTGGTTGGATATTTGATGTAAGTATGAGTTTTTGGTGATAGGAAGTTCATAGAGTCATGTACTTCATTGAAAAATATGTTTGAAGATTCAGCATGAACTCAGGGGGAGCTTGGTCACTTCAGTATATATATCAGATCTGCAGAACGCTTCTTCCACATGCGGAGAAAAGGGGGAGAGTATGTTGGTTTTGATCCACCCTTTGCCCTTGATGTCAAAGGGGGAGAGTGACATGGTGTTTGAATGAAGAGAGAGAATGGTGTCAAAAATGGGAATGTGACATGGTGTCATTGTATTCTTAATGTACCTATCTGTTGTGGTAACCAAACACCATCGTGGTTGCCATCAAGTCCAAAGGGGGAGATTGTTGGCAATATGATGCAGAGTGTTGTCCTTGATGGCAACCCACTGAATGAAGATGAAGACATGAGACAGCTGATTGTGAAGAAAGGAATTGCAGCATGCCAAATCTATGATGAAAAGAGTATGTCTCAAGGCATACGCGGATTTGCCTAAGATAAGTCGCGTATGCACGCGGGAAACAACGTTCCAAGTCGCGTATGGGCAAAAGCACTCATAAAGTGCAAAACCAGGGGTAACCACCATGGTATTGACCCATTGTATTGGGTAATGATTCGTCTAAATGACCCCGTCCAGGAATACCATCGGAAGTAATGTGGTTTTGGCTCATGGTATTGAAAAAGGGTAGACCTATATAAGGAGAAGAAATTCATTGTGCAAATCATGAGTGTGGTGCAAGATGTCTGAGCTTGAATGAATACTTCTCTCTGAAGTAGATCTGAATGGAAAGGGTTACAGTTGAATGATAGATCTGAATGTATGATGCACCAATGATGAAGAAGGGGATCTAGATCTGAAATGTACTTGTATTTGCTAGATCTGTTTATGGAATGATTAGATATGTGATGAGGCGAACATCTGTCTGAGGTAAAGGGTAAAATCTGAAGTGATGTATCTGTTGTGAAGAATTGCAATGACATAAAAGTCTGAAGAACCATACGCTAGTTCGCCGAAGAGGAAGCGCGTATATACGCGGCTTCGCTGAAGAAAAAGCTCGTATGCGCAATGAAATTGGATCTATAATATGTACAGAAGTATACGCTGGTTTGTGTGAACGGAAGCGCGTATATACGCGACATCAGAGAAAGGAAAGCGCGTATGCAAACTAGGGTTTGCTGAAGTCTGTGGTAAGAAATGTCTGATCTGTTCTGTTGGTTTACTGATATCTGTCAGTGAGTTATATGTATCAGTTTGACTGTGCTTAAATGTATGGAGTGGGTCCAGTCTGAAAATATGATGAAACGTGGCCTGCAAGTGGTGTCTTAAAGGAAGCTTTGGATCCAGTGTGAAAATTAATGAAACATGGTCCATAGAGGTGCTGAGGGTTGTAGCCTTCAGTCAGGGGGTTGTAGCTCCCTTCCAGGTGAGGCTGGTAAACGAGATCAGGGGGTCGTAGCTCCCTTCCAGGTGAGGCTGGTAAACGAGAGCAGGGGGTCGTAGCTCCCTTCCAGAAGAGGCTGGTAAACGAGTCAGGGGGTTGGAGCTCCCTTCCAGGAGAGGCTGGTAAACGAGCGCAGGTGGGTGCCTGCGTGCTGGTCAAGTCTGCGCCAGCACATATGTTGTAAGATTTTTTCTCTATAATAAAATATTGAAGGCTGAGCAACTGCAGCGGTGGTTTTCTCCCGACTTGGGTTTCCACCTAAAAATCCTGGTGTTCATGTGTGATGCTTATGTGTGATGGTTTATTCTGTTCTTACTGCACATGTTTAATGTTTGTAGAACATTTAATGAATGAATGATGGAATGATACAAGTGAAGAATTAATGGCATAATTAGATCTCTGTGTATACGCGAGTTTTATGAAGGATATCCGCGTACATACGCTAGTTGGCTTCAGCAAAGTAGCGTATGGGTTTTAGAGCATGAAAAAGTAAAAAGTTTTAGTTTGCCCTAAAACACGATTCACCCCCCCTCTCGCATTTTTCCCAAAACTCGACTTAGTGAAAGATTTTCTTCTTTACATCCTTTTCAAACTTTTTCCAAGTTTTCTAAGGCTTCTTCAAATGTGTTTCCATAGACTGTGAAATCATCCATATATACTTCTACACAATCATGTATTAGATCTGAAAAGATTCCTAGTACTGCCCTTTGAAATGTTGTAGGTGCATTGCATAGTCCAAATGGCAATACTCGGTAAGCATAGGTACCCCAAGGACAGGTAAATGTGGTTTTGTCTTGATCTTCAAGTGCTACTTGAATTTGGTTATAACCACTAAACCCATCTAAAAATGAGAAGTAATTTTTTCCAGCTAATGTATCTAACACCTGATCTATGAAAGGTAGGGGAAAATGATCTTTAAGAGTAGCTTTGTTTAATTACCAGTAGTCAATACATACCCTCCATTTACCATTTTTCTTTGGCACAATTACCAAAGGAGAAACCCACTGACTATCTGAAATGGGATAGATAAAGTTGACATTTAATAATTTCTACAATTCTTCTTTAACAATCTCCCTAAGATTTGGATTCATCCTTCTTTGAGGTTGTCTGATTGGTTTACAATTTTCCTCTATGTAGATGTGATGAGTGCAAGTCTTAGGACTTATCCCTTTCATATCAGTGTACTCCCATGCATATGCAGAAGAATGTCTCTGTAATATCTTGACTAGATTTTCTTGTTGAGATTTCTCTAGGTTCTTGTTTATGTTTAAAGTTTTACCTGGAAATATCTCAATTGCAGAGCTGCCAAATTTATCCATGGAATAAAGAGACATCTGTCTTGATGATAAAAACTCAATGTTGGATTCTTCTTGAAATTGTTCATGTTTGTATTCCGAAGAGGATTCAAAATTTTCTAAGGTATTCAGAATCTGGCTATCTTCACTAATTTTTGAAATTGTGAAGAGAGGTTGTATGTCTTCTTCATCCTCAATCCATTGAGTATCATCTAATTCTGTAATTGTTTTTGCTGGAGGATACAAGGTAAATTTCTTGGTTGAACTACCATCAGAGATGTACATATCACCGGATCTACAGCTAATGAAAGCATCAGCTGTAGCTAACCAAGGTCTTCCTAATATAATAAGATGTCCTCCTAGATTATTCTTAGGAGTTAGGATCATAAAATCCACAGGATACTCCCAAGAATCTAGGGACACTGGAATGTCTTCTATTACCCCATCAGGTTTGATCACAGATCTGTCTGCTAATTGTAATAATGTGGGTGTAAAAATAAGATTAGGAAGCTTTAGTTTATCCATGATTTGTCTACTCATGATATTGATTGCTGCTCCTAAATCAATAAGTGTGTTTTGGATCTCAGTTCCATTGATGTGTATTTTAACAACTGGATTTCCTAGGTCTAGATACTTTGGAATGGCAATCTTACCCATCATGACATCTGTTATTTTTCCTGCCAGTTGAATTTTCTTTATCTCTTTGATTATTTTTCCTGTTTTTTTCATGCTCAACTCCTTTATTTTTTTTGCTAAGATTGGAATTTCCTTGATAGCTTGTAATAATGGGATCTTAATACAAACATTCCTTAGCTCATCTAGGAAATCATAATTAGGCACCATAATTTGTTTTTCTACACCCCTATAAATTTGTAATATTTCTGGAAAGGGAGGTGTAGAGGTGGATGTTGATGGCTGCTATAATATAGGAGTTGAAATTATTGGTTCTTTTTGTTTTGATTTTTCAATGTTTGGGGCTTGAAAAGATGTGTTCTCTTCAAGAATTTTATTTACCCGTAGAGAATCTTCCTCAGAGTTGTTTTGCTCTTGTATGATTACAGAAGGTTTCTTCTTTTCAAGTATTCTTCCAGACCTAAGTTGAACATCATTAAGGTCTAAAGGAGTAATCAAATAGGTTGGAAACTATTGGCCTTCTATCATGTATGTGTTCTGAGGATTTTTATTGTTGGGGTTTGGTATGGGTTGGGCAGGTAACTGATTTGCTTTCTGAGGAAATGGTAATGGAAGTGGTGGATTTTGATGTTGTGGATTTTGATGATTTTGTTGAGGAGGGAAATTTGGATATGGTGGATATTGATAGTACTGAGAGTATCTTCCATAGGGATTTTGTGCTCCTTGTGCCCAAGTTTGAGATTGATTTTGGAATTGGGGCCAAGGTTGCTGCCAAGAATTCCAATTTGGTGGGGGTTGATTATACATCTGATCATGGAATCCTTGTGTTTGAGGTTCTTGCCAAGGCCTTCTAGAGACAAAATTGAGAGATTCTGTGGAATTTGTAGGGGTTTCTTCTTGAAATACAACTTTAAGACTAGGAAGTGAAGGAAAACTCTTGGTCTCATGTTTTTCTGAACAAATTACACAAGTCTCTACTACTTTTGCATCCAAAGGGCACTCTCTCAAGGCATGCTTCTTTCTACATTTGGGACAAAAGATTGCTAAGGCATCAGATTCAGCTTTTTGCTTGTTTTGTAACTTGAGGGTGTCTATTTTCTCACTAAGACTCCCTAAAATGTCAGATTTGAATTCATCAAGCATATGTCCTATTTATGCCCTACTTATTGTCCTAGAAGCAGACTTACTTGCCCTTGCAAGAGCAGGGTCTCTTGGTCCTTTTACAGTTTTAGATTTCCCTCTTGAAAGGTTGATACATAATTCAGCTATTTTAGGTAATGTGAGCTGAGATATATCCCCTTTTCCCATCATATTAAGGATATCTAACCATTCATCCCTAATTTTCTTCAACAAGAGAGCTTTCAAAGTATCTTGGTCTAAGTTTTCCATTTTTTCTCTTTTGATGTTATAGTTAAACCTCTCCAACAAATCTTCCAGATTTTCATCCTCTTTTTGTAGCATTTTAAACACTTCCTCCTTATGGTTGACTGGTATACAGTAATCTAAATACCTCTCTAGAAATGCATGTTTCATGTCTTCCCATGTCCTAATAGAACTGTTGATCAAACTCATAAACCATTTTAATGCTGCTCCTTTCAATGTTGAAGGGAATAGTTTAAGTTTTTTGGCATCTTGTAAGTAATCATAGGTTCTACATAGGACTTCAAATTCAAATAGGAAGGTTTCAGGATCTTCACTTTTGATTCCATAAAAGTTTGGAAGGACAAAGGGTGAAATATTTTTCATAGTTGCATTGGTTTCTTCATCTACTATAGGAAACCCAAAAGAGCTTCCCATTTCCCTTCTACCTCTTCCTCTGCCTCCTTCTTCACCTCTACCTCCTTATCCTTCTGCACCTCTACCTCTACCCCTTGAATCTCTTTCTCTACGCATATCATTGTTTTTGAGAGATAAGAAACAAGACTACTTAGTTACACTTCCCCGGCAACGGCGCCAAAATGTCTGCTCAACTTAGTGTTCCTAAATTGATGTCATAAATTGTCAACCAGGGCTAGTAAACTGTTGAAGTGAAGTGCACTATATGTGCCTAGGTATCTGTTTCTCACTACGTTGTGTTTAGTGTTTTTCCAATGTTTTTGGTTTTGTGTTTTTATTCTAAGAGGAAAATAACTAAGTGTTGGTAAAGAGTGGTTATCGGGTCACACTAAAACAAAGAGCAAAATCTACTCTAACTATAAGTAATCGACACGTTAATTTTTCACCATCCTTGCAATCCTCGTCCCGCACATTGGAGGGCTCATTTCGTGACCTGTGAGCAGTGACATGGCTTGAAACCACTTTCATGACATCCCTCTGAACAAGAGCTTTCATTGCCCTGAAGACATCTCCTTGTGAAAAACCCTAAAAATGGCCCTTTTTGCATTGGCGCGAGCAGGAAGTTCAGTACCCGCGCCAATGGGGAAAATACTTCAAAGAGGCCACGCCAATTGGTGCTCTGTCCCAGAGTCGCACTCGCGCCAGCCAATTTAAGAGGTGTTTTTTAAATAAATGGCGGAAGTTTCGTCCTAACTGATCCAGGAACTGATGTCTATCTTGATTTGGGAGGTTTGGCTACGGATTTCCATAGAGAGGAAGTGGTTTGCCACCTCTCATGGAAGCTTCCTTGATGATAGCACCAATACCATGATTATAGGGATCCCAACTCCCCTTCCTCCATCTATAAAAGCTTGCTCATCCCCATTGCAAGCTAGTCTTCAAGTTCCCAAATTTCCAAGAGCCTTATGCTGCAAGAGCCTCCATAATTCCCTTAAGGCCAATTTCAAGCAAGGAGACTATCGTCAAGATCCGAAGAGAGAGGTTTGTCCCATCCTTGACAGGCTTTTCGAGACGTGTTCTGCTGGCGACCCCCTCAGAAGGAGAATTCAACGTCAGAACTATGGTTGTAATTTTCCTTTGATTTATTATTAATGAACGACTATTGGTTATGGTTCCACTCTTGTTGTTATTTATGATGATGAGTTATGTCCTTTCTGACTGACATATAGTTGCATCTACTGGATTTTACGCTTGTGTTTGTTTTGTTTCTCGCATGTGCAGGTGTCCTATCGCGGAGATTGTGGGATCGTGATCTACCAGAGCTAAGGAACGGGAGCGCCACCTCTTCTACAAGCAACAACGTTGGATTCCAGGTAAGCCTTCATCGTTAGTCGGTTTATTTGCAATTAGGAACCCGCACCATAGTCATGAACGATTTTTGGGAAAAATACCGAGAGGGGGGGTGAATCAGTATTTACTGCATATTCAAAACTTTTTACTTTTTCACTCTCTAAAACCCATACGCTACTTTCCTGTATTAAACTCGCGTATACACACGTATATCCTTCATACAACTCGCGTATTAGCAACGATCTAAGTAGGAAGATATTTGTTAACTTAGTTCTTTGCAATATTCATTCATCTGATGTTAAGTTAACAGTAAACAAGTGTAGTAACAATAGAATAAACCATCACACAAAGCATCACACATGAACACCAGGATTTTTAGGTGGAAACCCAAGTCGGGAGAAAACCACCGTTGCAGTTGCTCAACCTTCAATATTTTATTATAGAGAAAACATCTTACAACATATGTGTCGGTGCGCACTCCTACCAAGACGCAGCACTCACCCGTGCTCGTTACCAAATTTCCCTCCGGAAGGCACCCAACCCCCGACTCGCTTACCAGTCACCTCTCCTGGAAGGGAGCTACGACCCCCTGATCTCGTTTACCAGCCTCTCCTGGAAGGGAGCTACTACCCCCTGACTGAAGGCTACAACCCTCAGCACCTCTATGGACCACGTTTCATCAATTTTCACACTGGATCCAAAGCTTCCTTTAGGACACAACTTGCATGCCACGTTTCATCATATTTTCAGACTGGACCCACTCCATACTTTGGCTACTACCAACCATGAACAGACATATAACTCACCGATGTATATCGCAAACCAGTAGAACGATCGTACTTTCTTTACTACGTACTTCAGCAAATCCTAGTTTGCATATGCGCTTTCCTTTCTCTCGATGTCGCGTATATACGCGCTTCCGTTCACATAAACCGCATACTCTCCGTACATATTACGTAGCTAATTTTATTTGCGCATACGTCGCTTTCTCTTCCGCGCCGGCTTCTCGTATATATGTAAGCCTTCAGTAAACTAGCGTATGGTTCTTCAAACTTTTATGTCATTGCAATTCTTCACAACAGATACATCACTTCAGATTTTACCCTTTACCTCAGACAGATGTTTGCCTCATCACAGATCTAATCATTCCATAAACAGATCTAGCAAATACAAGTACATTTCAGATCTAGATCCCCTTCTTCATCATTGGTGCATCATACATTCAGATCTATCATTCAATTGTAACCCTTTCCATTCAGATATACTTCAGAGAGAAGTATTCATTCAAGCTCAGACATCTTGCACCCACACTCATGATTTGCACAATGAATTTCTTCTCTTTATATAGGTTTACCCTTTTTCAATACCATGAACCCCTTTTTCAATACCATGAGCCAAAACAATACCATGAGCCCAAAACTACATTACTTCCGATGGTATTCCTGGACGGGGTCATTTAGACGAATCATTACCCAATACAATGGGTCAATACCATGGTGGTTACCCCTGGTTTTGCACTTTATGAGCGCTTTTGCCCATACGCGACTTGGCACGTACTTTACCGTGTGCATACGCGACTTCTCCTAGGCAAATCCGCGTATGCCTTGAGACATACTCTTTTCATCATAGATCTAGCACATATTGAATTCCTTTCTTCATTACCTTCTGTACTCTCTGTAGATACATCAGATTTTCATCTTTAAACAGGTTCATCAAGACATATTCTATCAAGCACAACTTCATCAAGTAAGTTTCCATCATCTTCATCAGGTGGGTTGCCATTCAAGAACAACACATGCCAACAATCTCATGTCTTCATCTTCATTCAGTGGGTTGCCATCAAGGACAACACTCTGCATCATATTGCCAACAATCCCCCCCTTTGGACTTGATGGCAACCACAATGTTGTTTGGTTACCACAACAGATAGGTACATTAAGAATACAAGGACACCATGTCACATTCCCCATTTTTGACACCATTCATTCTCTTCATTCAAACACCATGTCACTCTCCCCCTTTGACATCAAGGGCAAAGGGTGGATCAAAACCAACATACTCTCCCCCTTTTCTCCACATGTGGAAGAAGCGTTCTGCAAATCTGATGTATATTGAAGTGACCAAGCTCCCCCTGAGTTCATGCTGAATCTTCAAACATATTTTTCTATGAAGTACATGACTCTATGATCTTCCTATCACCAAAGACTCATACTTACATCAAAGATCCAACCAAGTGGGTTTACAAAATTTGACTCAGCTACCCAACCAAGTGGGTTTACAAATTTGTCAAGTCCTTACATGACTGAATATTACAATTTTACATCATGGGTCTCAACAAGACCTTTTCATCAAATTACAAATATGACTTTTATGACCAATACCAGAAAGACTTCAAGGAAAAAGACCATATTTCAGAACCATCATAATGCCAACAATGCATTATACTCAGCAAGGCTGATGCTCCCCCTGAATCTGTGCATCCAAGCAACCTTTCCATATGACTAAGGCTCCCCCTTAGTTCATGCATCCTGAACACTTTCAACCAATCATCAAGGCATATTTATCAAAACATTAGAGATCAAAACAATATTATAAGAACTGGAACACCACTAGAGATATCAAACAGTATGAGAGATACCAAACAGCACTGCAGCTGTGCTGAAGAAGGCTGACCCCAAACAGAAATTTGTCAAGAATCGTACATACGGAAATTCGCGTATCCAATGCCATCTTCTAAATTTATGCGTATTTGTTCTTTTGACCGGAAGAGAACACCTCACTGCCTTCTCCTCTTAGATATTCAAACTCCTTCGCGTTGCTTGGTAAAGATATCGCAACTTGTTCTTTGGAGGGAACATACCCCAATCTCACTCGCTCAAGCACTTCGTTCACGTAAGAAGTGATACTTTATGGAATGTGTTTGGTCTTTGAATGCATAACAGGATTCTTTGAAATACTGATGGCACTTGTATTGTCACACTTAATGGGGACAGGAGGTGTACATTTGATTTGAAAATCTTGTAAGGTTTGCATCATCCAAAGGCTTGTAAGGTTTGCATCATCCAAAGGAGTTGAGTGCAACAAGATGCGGCAGCCACATATTCTGCTTCTGCTGTAGATAAGGCAATAGAATTTTGCTTCTTGCTGAACCAAGATACTAAACGGGGTCCCATATAGAATGCACCACCACTAGTGCTTTTCCGATCATCAACACTTCCAGCCCAATCTGCATCAGTGTAAGCATGAAGAGTAAGATCGGCATTCTTTGGATACCATAGACCAAAGTCTTGAGTTCCTTGTAGATATTTGAATATTCTTTTAACAGCCTGAAGGTGAGACTCTTTTGGATTAGCTTGGAATCGTCCAACAATCCCAACTACATGCATAATGTCTGGTCTAGTCCCAGTGAGATAAAGTAGACTTCCTATCATCGATCTGTATTCTGGTTGATTCACCGTGGGAGAATCATCATGAGAACTGAGATTGCATCCGGTTATCATTGGTGTACTTACAGGTTTGCATTCTTCCATGCCATACTTCTTCATAATTTGCTTAAGATATTTTGCTTGTGATAGGAATATACCATCTGCAGTTTGATGCACTTGTAAGCCAAGAAAGAATGTTAGTTCTCCAAGTAAGGACATTTCAAATTCTTGCTGCATGACGGAAGCAAATTTTTGACTCAAAGATTCTTCGTTACTCCCAAAAATGATATCATCACCCTATTCACCTACAATCGTAGTTTATCATTATTAGGTTTTGTGTATAGGATTCTTTATCAATGGGGCCTTTGAAAATCCTTGTTGATGAATATATTTGTCAAGATGATAGTACCATGCCCTTGGAGCTTGTTTGAGACCATATAGAGCCTTTTTAAGTCTACAAACAAGTTTTCATCATTTCCCAAAATGAATCCTTCTGGTTGTTCTATATAAACTTCTTCTTCTAGATCACCATTGAGAAAAGCAGATTTAACATCCATTTGATAAAGTTTGATTTGTTGGAAGCTTGAAAAAGCAAGAAACATTCTTATGGCTTCAAGTCTAGCTACAGGAGCAAAAGTTTCTTCAAAATCTATACCTTCTTGTTGAGTATACCCTTTGCAAACCAGTCTAGCTTTGTTTCTTACAACATCCCCATTCTCATTTAACTTGTTCTTGAAAATCCATTTAGTTCCAATGACATTTTTATCATGTGGTCTTGGTACCAATTCCCAAGTGTCATTCTTTTCAATTTGATTGAGCTCTTCATCCATGGCTTGCTTCCAAAATTCATCTTTGCTAGCTTGATTGACATTGTGTGGTTCAATTGTGGATAGAAGTGCCAGATGACTAGAAGATCCCACCAGTGTTCTCCTCGTTCGTACACCCGATTCCTTGTCTCCCAAAATTTGAGATTTAGTATGATTCTTTTGAACATATTTGGATGGAGCTTTTTCAAATAGATCATTTTCAGGTTCTTCATTGGATCCACTGTTTATATCATTTCTATTTGATGTAGAAGGCCATAAGTCACCATCATCTTCTTTTGTTTGTTTTTCTTCTTTAGGAGCTGCAGGAGACTCATCAATAACAACATCAATACATTCAACAATCTTTCGAAGCCTTTTATTGTAACATGTGTAAGCTTTGCTTGAAGATGAGTAACCAAGAAATATCCCTTCATCCGATCTAGGTTCAAACTTGCCAAGCTTTTCATCATTATTTTTGATAAAGCATTTACTTCCAAAAACTCTAAAATGCTTCACAGAGGGAGAATTACCATACCGGAGTTCATATGGAGTTTTGTCACTATTTACCCGAACATGAGCCTTGTTGAGAATGTTAGCTGTTGTATGTGCTGCTTCACCCCAGAACATGTCAGGAGTTCCAGAATCATCGAGCATAGCTCTAGCCATTTGTTGAATTGTTCTATTCATTCTTTCTTCTACGCCATTTTGTTGTGGAGAGCCTGCTACAGAGAATTGTCTTTTTATGCCATGTTGTTCACAAAATTCAAAGAATTCATTTGATGTATATTCTCCTCCTCGATCAGATCTAAGACACTTGATTTTTAGATCTAATTCATTTTCTACCAATGCTTTGAAGATCTGAAACTTTTCAAACGCTTCATCTTTGTGTTTAATGAACCCGATCCAACACATTCTAGAGTAGTCATCAATAAATAAGATATAGTATTCTTCCCCACGTAGTGACTTTTTCCTCATAGGTCCACAGATGTTAGTATGAATGAGTTCAAGAGGCTTACTTGAAGATCCTTCTTTGGCATTAAATCGTACTCTGGTCTGCTTACCGAATTGACAAGATTTGCATATGATACTTTCTGGTAGATTAATATTGGGAAGACCACGAACAGCTTGAAGTCTACTTGCTTTGTTGATTTGAGAGAAGCTCAGATGCCCCAGCCTTCTATGCCATAGCCAATTTTCTGAAGACTTGCTCAAGTAACATTGATCCTTGCAGTTCAGTATATACAGGTTGCTTGGATTTCTTTTCCCTTTTATAATAATTTTACCTGTATCAAGATCACGAACCACACACTCTTTTGAACTAAAGACGACTTCAGTTCCTTGATCACACATTTGACTTACACTCAACAGATTATGCCTTAATCCATCCACATACATGACATCATTAGCCTTCACCTTTTCTTTTAGAAACACGGACCCTTTTCCTTTAATTACAGCAGGAGAATCATTTCCAAATGTTACTTTCTTTTCCTTTTCTAGAGAATTATATGTAAGGAGTTTGCTTTTGTCACCTGTCATGTGTCTTGAGCACCCACTATCAATGTACCATTGATTTTCTTCACCTTCTGCAAATAACGCTATCCCACAATTTTCAACCGGCGGTTCTTTCTTTTTCCACACTTTAGAGCTTGAGGGAACATGTTCTTTTGGTTGGATCTTGCTCCTGCATTCAGATTCTTCATGACCAAAGTTATTGCAATAAGTACATTCAACTTCGTTTTGAAGAGGAGAAAAATTGTTATAGGTGTTCTTCTTTGGTTCAATATTCATCTTTTTCTTTCTTGCTTCTCTTGTCATGATGGTTTTATATGCAACACATTGAACAGCTTTATGACCAAAATTGTGACATGAGAAACATTGTCCATTGAAGTAGAAATTTCTGCGATCATGAAATCTTTTATTTGAATTTACCTGTTGGTTGTAGCCCTTTTGAAAGATCTCCCTGTTAGTGTTCCTTGAATTGAGATGATCATGTTTTACCTGTAAAGATCCTTTGTTCCTTTGCTGAGTGGCTGAATGAAGTAAACCAGCTATGGCTGCTTTCAGATAATTTGGTGCTGAAGTCTGGGAAGATTCCCCAATATATCCAAGACCTGTTTTTATAAGAGGAGACCATTGTATCTTGATAATTTCATCTAAGGTTTCTGAACCTTTAGCAAATCTAAGATTGAGAGTATTCACTTTCTCATTATCTTTCCTTAGACTTACTACTTCACACTCCAATTCCTCAATGCGTTTTTCCTTTGCTTCAAGCTGATTTTCAAGAGTCTCTATGATTATGTTCTTTTCTTATAGGCTTACTTTGAGTTGATTGTTTTCTTCAAGGAAATCATTGTCTTCCAGAGCATCCACAAAAGTATCCTTTTCTTCTCTAGATTCTTTTGCCATGAGCAGTTTAACATCATGGTCAGAATCTTCTTCATCTTCACTAGACACTTCATCATCATCTTTATTTGCATAATAACTCTTCCTCTTTTCAAATTGTTTCCCTTTACCACGTTTTTCTCTATAAGGACATTTAGCAGCATAGTGGCCAACTTTTCCACACTCAAAACATTTGAAGGGAAGCTTACCTTTGAATCTTCCAGTACCTAGTTGGAGTTTTCTCACAAAATTTGCTTCTTCTTCTTCGGATATATAGCTGGATTCTTTGACAACTTCCTTTTCTTTTCCTTTTGCAGATGCCTTAAAAGCAACTTCTTTGATTTGAGAAGGACCTCCTTGTCTCATTTCAAAAGCAGTCAGAATACCATGTAATTGAACAATAGTAAGAGTTTGCGGATCTTGCCTTTCTTCAATAGCTGAAACTTTAGAGTCAAATTTTGAAGTCAAGGATCTTAAGACTTTTTCCACCAGAGTAGTATCGATTATGGTTTCACCCAAATTTCTCATCCGATTTACAATATCATCTAGATGAAGAAAGAAACTGGCAACACTTTCATCACTATGCATCTTCAAATTTTCATATTCGATTCTAAGAGTTTGGAGTTTTGCACTTTTTACCTTTGTATCTCCTTCATAGCTCAGAATGATTTTGTCCCATATTTCTTTTGCTGAATGTAGCTGCATCACTTTAGCAAATTATGATTCAAACATGCTTCCTAATAAGACATTCACTGCTTTGGCATTGATTTCATACTTCTTCCTTTCAGCTGCATCAGTAGGAATACTTGTCGGGTATTGATAACCTTCTTCCATGATTGCCCATACATCTGCACCAAGACTTTGCAGATATGCTTTTGTTCATACCTTCCAGAATATCAGATTGCTTCCATTGAATAGAGGTGGCTTTATAGACATTACTCCTTCTTGACTTCCCATTGCGATGGATCTCCTTTAAGCGATCAAGCTTCTGCACAAGGACCTGCTCTGATACCAATTGTTGGGAAAAATACTGAGAGGGGGGGGTGAATCAGTATTTACTGCATATTCAAAACTTTTTACTTTTTCACTCTCTATAAAACCCATACGCTACTTTCCTTTAGTAAACTCGCGTATACACGCGGATATCCTTCATACAACTCGCGTATTAGCAGAGATCTAAATATGCAGATATTTATTAACTTAGTTATTTGCAATATTCATTCATCTGATGTTAAGTTAACAGTAAACATGTGTAGTAACAACAGAATAAACCATCACACAAAGCATCACACATGAACACCGGGATTTTTAGGTGGAAACCCAAGTCGGGAGAAAACCACCGCTGCAGTTGCTCAGCCTTCAATATTTTATTATAGAGAAAACATGTTACAACATATGTGCTGGCGCAGACTTGACCAGCACGCAGGCACCCACCTGCGCTCGTTTACCGGCCTCTCCTGGAAGGGAGCTCCAACCCCCTGACTCGTTTACCAGCCTCTCCTGGAAGGGAGCTACGACCCCCTGATCTCGTTTACCAGCCTCACCTGGAAGGGAGCTACGACCCCCTGACTGAAGGCTACAACCCTCAACACCTCTATGGACCACGTTTCATCAATTTTCACACTGGATCCAAAGCTTCCTTTAGGACACCACTTGTAGGCCACATTTCATCATATTTTCAGACTGGACCCTTTCCATACTATTAAGCACAGTCAACCATGAAACAGATACATATAACTCACTGACAGATATCAGTAAACTAGCAGAACAGATCAGACATTTCTTACCACGGACTTCAGCAAACCCTAGTTTGCATACGCGCTTTCCTTTCACTGATGTCGCGTATATACGCGCTTCCGTTCACATAAACCAGCGTATACTTCTGTGCATATTACAGAGCAAATTTTATTGCGCATACGCGCTTTCTCTTCAGCGAAGCCGCGTATATACGCGCTTCCTCTTCGGCGAACTAGCGTATGGTTCTTCAGACTTTTATGTCATTGCAATTCTTCACAACAGATACATCACTTTAGATTTTACCCTTTACCTCAGACAGATGTTCGCCTCATCACAGATCTAATCATTCCATAAACAGATCTAGCAAATACAAGTACATTTTAGATCTAGATCCCCTTCTTCATCATTGGTGCATCATACATTCAGATCTATCATTCAACTGTAACCCTTTCCATTCAGATCTACTTCAGAGAGAAGTATTCATTCAAGCTCAGACATCTTGCACCCACACTCATCATTTGCACAATGAATTTCTTCTCCTTATATAGGTTTACCCTTTTTCAATACCATGAGCCCCTTTTTCAATACCATGAGCCAAAAAAATACCATGAGCCCAAAACTACATTACTTCCGATGGTATTCCTGGACGGGGTCATTTAGACGAATCATTACCCAATACAATGGGTCAATACCATGGTGGTTACCCCTGGTTTTGCACTTTATGAGCGCTTTTTCCCATACGCGACTTGGCACGTACTTTACCGCATGCATACGTGACTTCTCCTAGGCAAATCCGCATATGCCTTGAGAAATACTCTTTTCATCATAGATATAGCACATATTGAATTCCTTTCTTCATTACCTTCTGTACTCTCTGTAGATACATCAGATTTTCATCTTTAAACAGGTTCATCAAGACATATTCTATCAAGCACAACTTCAACAAGTAAGTTGCCATCATCTTCATCAGGTGGGTTGCCATTCAAGAACAACTCATGCCAACAATCTCATGTCTTCATCTTCATTCGGTGGGTTGCCATCAAGGACAGCACTACTGCATCATATTGCCTTCCAACACGATTGTTGCTAGACCCGGTCTGGGCTAGTAGGGATCGCCTCTGTCCGCAGAGGGGATTTACCTCCACAACAAATTGGCGACTCCACTGGGGATCGTTGGCTTGTTGTCGTTCGTTTTATAAGCTATAGACAGAGCCTGAAGTTGGCTAGATAGCCTTCGAAACGCTTTTGCTCTGCAATTGCGAAGTAGATCAAAGCTGCTTCAGTCAATCTCCGGTTTAGTTTGTAAACTGAACCTTTTGAGCATTGTCTTGTCTTTTTGGTTGATTCTTGATCCTCCTTGCTTGATCAGCTCTTTTGGGCTGGTTCTTTCTGTGAATTTAGGTCTTTGATAGCTTGATCATTCACTGGTCTGCTTGTTGGATTGATTTTTTTATTTTTTGACTGGGAAACTCGATTGGCGCGCTTTTTAGATTGACAGTCGTGCCCATTGGCACAGGTTGCTTGTGTATCACCCGCGCCAATTCCTTTCTGGCGCTAGTTACAACCTCACAGTCGCGCCAATCCTGTGAGGTACTAGGGTTTGCTCAGTTTGGAGCTTCCTAAGCCTGATCTGTGTGTTTGGTCTTGATTTTTCCACTGTTTGAGTGTTTTGGAGCCTTGATTGACTGACTGTTACCTTCGTCCTTTGGTTGTTTGCCCATTTCCATCGATTTTGCATTCTAGCCCTAGGTCATCTAGGTGCTTCTATTTTTCGAGCCTTCCTTGGGAGTTTTCGGTTCCTATCGGTTCAGTCAACCTTGTGATTGCTTCTTTGCATTTATTTGGTGGTTTTCTATTGTCTCGTTGCATTGTTTGAGTGATTCTTTCTCTTTTCCATTCAAATTTCGCCTTGTCTCATTTGGGCCTAGATTACACGGCTCATTTGGAGTCTTTGGGATCCTTTTTGTTTTGAGGGACTTTTGGTCGATTTGAGGTCTGATTGTGATTGCTATTGAGTAAAATTTGTTGGTTTTTCTCTCTTGTCATCATTTCTTGAATTGCCTTTGCATTAGTTTTCATTTTTTGGTGCATTTTGCTCTGAAATATTGAAAAAAAAAAAAAAATCTCTTTTGCTTTGAATTAGTTAATGTGAATTAGATCTTTTCGGTGTTATTAGTGATTAGTGACTTTAAATGAAAAGCTTTTAGTTTCATTAGCTGCATCAGAGGTATCATTGGTTGTTTTCTGTTCATTTCATTGTTGTGTGAAAAGCTCTCAACTCTCTCATAGATAGCTTTCATCGAATGAAATGATATACTGTGGCATATAGAGTGCATTTAGGAGATTTTGAGACATTACATTCACTAGGGCCTGAAAACTGAAACGTAATTGAAGATAAACTTTAAAATTTACTCAATTTACACTAAGGCAGCATTGAAATCTAACGAAACACATTTAGAGGTCTAGGCTAGAGACGTGTTCCGGCATCTTAAAACCTAGTAGCTGTCGTTCGCCTCTTGGCTTTAGACAGCGCTAGTACGAACTTGTGCTCCCCGTACCGTCGCGTATATAAAGGGAGACCCCACTAGGTTTCAATCCTTTATCCATAGGAAGCCGAGTCTGCCGCCCTATACTCGTGATACACCGGACACAGCATTCGGGGAGATTGTCTGCACGTACGGAAAGTCCTTGGTTGATTTCTTTTTCATTATTGAAACCAAGGTGTATATTGCAGTTCACGGTTATTTGGTACACCCTTTTGCCTAGTATTCCTGAGTAGTCATTTTGATCCTATCTGACTCCCTAAATTTGAAAGGATCACCAAGCACTTGTCCTTTCACGCTTGTGTCAAATCTGAAAGAGATAGAGTCACCTTTTCAACCGTTTCTCGACTCTTAAAACATGAAACGGTGAAGTTTCTTATTTTTCAATGTGGTAAAAAATTAATCACCCGCGATCACACACCCTGTTAGATTTTTCTTGTTGACCGTTTGATCGTGTGTCTTGACTCTTTTTCAGCCCGTGTGTGTGTTTGATCTTTTTCTCTTGTCATTTTTTCCACAGTGGCGGAACCCTCGGTTTCGTCTACTGGTATTCCATATACGGACGATTCATCAGAGGTTTCCCAATCTTCTACTGAACCACAGCAGCCCATTGTTTCTGAGTTTCCTAACAGGGGACCGGTTTTTGCTGAGCAACCCTTTGGGGGACCAGTTGAGTTCAATTGGCCTTTTCTGACCCTTGGTCTGAATTGAGATTAGGATCTGATTTCCTTTCTCTTACATCGGGTTCGCCTTTTATAGCTGTTGTTTTTCCTCCTAGTCCTCGTCGTCTATTACAAGATCTAGCGGCAGGGTCAAACATGAGTGATTCCAGTGAGGAAATCCCAACGTCTGGTGAAGACTATTAGCTCTTCCCACGAAGATTATTTCCAGGAGACAACTCTGAACCAGTTGTTATGTCATCATCTGGTCCCACATTACCAGCAGGGTACAGATCCTTGGGACAAATCATTTCCACCGCAGCCTCTATGGGAGTGTTAGCTCCTTCTACGAGGCCAGTTGCTCCTTCATTAGGGGTGTCTCCTCAGACACCCGTCACTTCTGTACCCGCTCGACCCACTGTCTATGTGGCCGCATCTACACCCACTGTCACTGCACACTCCGCGAGGGCTATGCCACCTTCTGAAGACGTTTTTATAGCGACTGTTGTGCCGGAGAACATTTCTCCGGAGGAGTATCGGTTGTCCCTACAACAGCTGAACCCCGAAGTTGGACCATCCTCCCAAGATCCCAACCGCTCTTATTTTTCGCACTATGCACAGGATGGTACACCCGTGTATGCTTTTCCAGGTCAGTATGATGAGCACGGGGACATTTTATGTCTACCCGCTCCTGAGGCTCACCTCCATGCTCAAGGTTTACCTTATAACCAGGCTTATAACCCGCAAGGGCAACCTTTCCAAGGTCAACCTTTGGGCCAACCTGACTATCTTTATGACCCACAGGGGCAGCCCGTGCAAGGCTATCCTGCAGGCCAGCAAGGGCCATCGTACGGTCCACAAGGACAGTACTACAACCCTTAGGGTCAACCTGTGCAGCCTCAGCCGGGGTACCAACCGGGGCCGGTATATGGTCCTGGGGGGAAAATCCAGCCTTCTCAACCCATGCAACCTCAGTATCCTGTTAATCCAAACGTTGCACACCAGCCAGGACCATCTTATGGTCCTGCTGCAGGTCAACCTGGTTACCAGCCACCACCTGGCTCCATTCCTCCACCAGGCCAACCGGTCTATTCGGCACAACCCGGTGTTCCGCCTCCAGGCCAACCGGTTCATCCAGTACAACCTGGTGCTTCTCAACAGCCAGGTAAACCTGCGCAACCGGCTCAACCTGTTCATCTAGGTCAACCTGTTAATCCAGGGCAGCCCCCTCACCCAGGTCAGCCTGCTCAACCAGGCCAGCCTGTCCATCCTATTAACCCTGCACAATAGCCGACTTATTCGATGTCGCAGCCAAATCAACCGCTGCACCCTAATTACCAGGCTCAGCAGGGTCCCACCTACCAGCAGCCCACTCAACCTCAGGGTGGCTACTATTCTCATGGTCAATATCGAATGAATTATAGCCAGCCCCAAGGTTCTAACTATCATCCTCAACAACCCGGTTATACCTATACTCAGCAGCCGAATCCAAATGCTACTTACACAGGGCCGACTCCTAACCAGTGTCCATACTCTGGTTATCAACCCCCGTATGCTGGTTACCAGCAACCGAATCAAGCTGGTTATAACACTTATACCCCCTACGGTCAGAATCCTCCTGGACAGAACCCATGGGGGCAAGGATATTCCCAACCAGCGTGGAGTACAGGTACTGGTCCTTACCCGGGGCCAGGTATGCCGTCTAATCCGCCATTTCCTTTCCTGGCTACCTTGGAGTTACCGGATGTTTCAAAATTAACGAATGATCCAATACTGCATAATCCTTATTGGCCTCGGGTTCCCACCAAGGTGCCCGGCGATTGCCCCAAGTTTGAGGGTAAAGATGGGGAGGACCCCCAAGCTCATGTGATGACCTACCATCTTTGGTTTTCATCCAATTCTTGGATGGATGATTCAGTTTGTCTTCGCCTCTTCTAGCGCACTTTGACTGGCGCTGCAGCTAAGTGGTATATCGAATTACCCCGTGGCATATTTCAAGATTTCAATACCTTAGCCATGGCTTTTCTGACTCATTTTCAGTTATCGGTTCGTTACGAAGCCGGGATGCACCTCCTGACTTCTTTGAAGCAGGACAAAGCCACCCACATTTCTGATCACATTCATGATTGGCGACGTCATCGTAGGCTGATCAAGTTTCATATACCTGATCAGATACTAACTCATTGGTTCACCACCTCCTTTGTTAACAAAATCGCCCAAGATATTGCTATGGGAGCGTGTGTGACTGAAGAACAAGTCATAGCTCGTGCTCAATATCTAGATCTTGTATACTCACAATCTGGCATGCTGTATGATATCTTGCCTGATGCTCCACGGTCTGGAACCTCTAAAGCCCCACCTACCCCAGCAGTGGATGGTGTTATTGGTTCCGTGTCTCAGAGTTCGAAGAAATCCTCGAATGGGAAGTAGAAGTCCAACTCATCCAATAATTATGCTCCTCTTGCCCCTACCGATTCTAGAAAAACTGAAGAGGTTAACGCCGTTCAGGCCAATCCTATGGAGAAAGCCTCCAAAGGGGAAAAAAAGGGAAAAGGTAAATCCAAATCCGATGCCCCGAAGCCATAATCCCAACCTCGTACTGAGGATGGTTCTCAACGTAAACCAAAGTACCCCTGCCTCATTTGTGAAGGAGACCATTATACCAAGGATTTTCCATGACGATATGAAGTTAGTCAACTTCTCAAAGGCTCTAAAGGGACTCCGACAGTTCTTAAAGAACCATTCCCGTCTCAACAGACCCAGATGGTTGAACATCCTTCGCCATCTGCACCATTTGGGTCCCAAGTTTTTATGATGAATGGTGCTGCACCTATCTCTATTGCCACACGTTCGAAGGATTACAATGAATCATGGTAGGCACCTGGGAAGGCAGTTGCAGATGGACCACCTCCCCCACCTGTCTCCGATTCATTGGAAATTTAGAAGCCTACCCCTGAACCTGTTGTGAAGCCACCTTCTAAAGGTGTTTTACGAAGATCTTCTTATAATCCGAATGCCCGTGCCGCTCAGCACTATAGTATTGTTGAGGATTTGGCACAGGCGCCTTCTGCTATGTCTGCACTAGAAGTTCTTCAGAGTTGTCCTTCGCAACGGAAGGCTTTGTTGTCTGCAATCGGTGGCATTGACCCCGCCGATTCAAGTCTTCTCACCTTCGATTTAGAGAATTTCACCCCCCGACTTCCACATCAGATCGCTCTCGTCATTCAAGTCGGGATCAACGGTCTTAATATCCATAGGGCCATTGTGGATGAAGGTGCCTCTACCTGCGTCATGTCATCCGCTTGCTGGAAGGCCATTGGCTCTCCAGCCCTTTCATCATCTCCCAATGCCCTAGAGGCATTCGATGGTCGGGAATCCAAACCCCTGGGTGTTCTCGAGAATCTAGCGATCACTTTACAGGGGAAGACAGTCAATGTAGAAGTGGAAGTGGTTGACGCCAAGCTCAACTACAATATACTTCTCGGCCGCAGCTGGACTCATGCCATGCTATGCGTGCCATCCACCCTCTTTCGACTTCTTAAGTTCCCTCACGAGGGCAAAATCGTTACGGTGGATGAGTTGTCTTTCTTCACCTCTACCTCCGAAAACAACGTTCCGTACGTGGATCAGATCCCGAATCCCCCTGACAGTGTAGGACCGGGTCTCTTCAAAGACCCCGTCCTCATGGGTATTTTTCCCGCACCACCACCGCACACCGCTCAAGTTAATATGATCTCCAGGTCTAATGACCCCTGGCTCATCCCTACGCCTGAGCAGGTGCTTGAGTTTGGAGAATCAATGCCCTTGACTCCAGTTGAGATTAGCTACTCTGAAATTATTGTTGCATCTGATCCTCCTCCTCCTCAGCATGCTCCTTCGAGCATGGCTCTCGACATCTATTCTCAATCCCCCTGGCTTGGTCAGGGCGATTTGCCTGATCCTCTCAAAGAGACTTTTCCTTCTGATGAAACCATTGTTGAAACAATGTCTCTGGAGGAGCTGCCATGGAGCGATGCACATCATCGTTCCTCCTTTATGCCCGGCCTGGGGGCAATGTCAGATTGTCTAGAGCGTTTTGCATCTCAGGTTCCCACTCCCTCTCTCCAAACGCCCATCTTGACGCACGAGGTTCTTTCGGAGGGAAACCTGAGTAATATCACTCGAACCATCCCGATCAACATCTCCGTTAAACCGGGGATCGTTGAGAACATACATGATCATCTCCCTCCTGAGCCTCCTCCTTGGAGCTCGTCGGAGCATAGTTCCTCCACTTGTGTCAAGCTCCTAAAACAATGAAACAAGCTGCTACGAGGACAGTTCTTTTAAGTGTGTCAACCTCGTTAAAATAATAAAACACGAGCATGTTCAATTCGAGTTTTGATAGATTTAGTTCAAATCTCTTTTGTTTTCAACCTTCACTCCATTTCCTATGGACTGAAGCTTGGGGGGCATGCACCTCGAATTGAGACACCATGCTGGGGGGCATGCCCGTCTTGTGTGTACATAGGTGTGTGATTTTCATTTGTGTGCATGTGTGGTGTGGTTTGCGATGTAAACATCTTTCTGCTGATCGGGTCTTCCTGATTGTGCAGATGTCCATTCATCCGTTTGTTGGTTTCGCGGATGGTGCCTCCCGCAGTACCAGGAATCTGTCTTCAGCAGCCTGGGTAATCTATGATCCTGCTGGTGAGTTGGTCAACCTGCAAGGTGTGTGTCTGGGACGTACTACAAATAACATCGCGGAATATAGTGTTGTATTAGAATTATTAACCGAGGTTGTAAACCTTGGTATCCATGAATTACTTGTGTATCTAGACTCGCAACTTGTAGTATTACAACTGAACGGTCATTATTCGGTCAGAAACCCATCCATTTTACGTCTGTATCTGCATATTCGTTTACTGGAAAGAAATTTTGACTATATTACATATCAGCATATACCCAGGCATATGAATACATTAACAGATGCAGTAGCTAATTTGGTGCTAGATAGAAATTTGCGCAATTTGTAAAACAACATCACATGTAAAAAAAAAAGATCCATCCAGAAATATATATGTATATATATAGATATCGAAATGTTTACATAGTGTGTGTCGCATAAAATCAAAAATATACATGTTCACCTTAATACATCCAGAGATGACATGTCTCTCAAAAAATATATGCATGAAATAAACCCTAGGTGTCTAATCTGTGTGGTGCTCATGATAACAAGTCACCGCATGCACTAGTCGTCTCAGGATACGGTGGAGGCAACTAGGCACTCCCACCGTATGTCTCTGGTATGCTAGTGGGACATCTGCCAGTCAGGCGTAATCTGGGATCCCCCGGGGAATTCCCTCGAGGTTCTGGATCAACTCTGCCCCATCGGCACCCTCCGCCTGAGGGTCAGCTGCGGGTTGAGTTCTCCGTGAGATAGGAGATATACCGACAGGTCTCTCTGGGCCGACATCTGCATACACATAACAACTGTCTTTAGAACGAACATGTATTACCAAAAATCATAAATACATAAAATAAAAAAATATGATCTTACCCAACTCCTTGTCCCAATCATCTCCCTCCGAGAGTGGAAGATCTGGATCACCAGTGAAATCAGTTCCTGCATATGGCCAGTCTTCGACTATGATCAACTGACGCCGTAGCCACCCAAAAAACTCCGGCCTCCAGGAAATCTGTTGGCCCCCTCCCGCTCTAGGCATCAGTGCTGCCCAGCGAGCCATTCTCGGCTCTCGTGGTATCGGCTCAGCTACTATGGCCCCTTGGCCCTGGAAGATTGGTAATCGTTCCAAGATGAACGATACCAGGATAGAACCGTAGCCAAACTGTTTCAGCATGGCTTTCTTGCATTTCTCCAGCTGCCTCTTCATGTTGACTATCACTGTTGTGGCCCAATAAAACAGTGTAGGACTCATACACTCAGAGGCGAGTATGAGTTGGGCTTTGGTGGCTTCATGCGGGACCTGTGCTCCTACAGCCCGCGTAATGGTGTGTAGCAACACTCTGAGTGCTAGATCCTCGATAGTGTGGATGTCTACCTTTCCACTTCCTGATCCGGTTTTTGCCCCTGGGCACACCCTCCCCATTACCTGCTCCATATTTTCACCAGATGGTCTGCTCCCTGTCAATATGGACACCGGACCTCTGCGCGACAGTCCGATTATGAAGTATACGTCAGAAACCTCCAGTTCCAATACTTGATCCCGCAGCTTGAACACTTGTTCATCTACATCCCAAATACTGATCAGGTACTGTAGAAGCTCAGGTTGAGCTCGTAAGCAAGGTGTCAGGAAGAATTTCTTAAGCCCACAATTTCTAAGGGCATTCATACAAGTTTCATTCTCCATGGCTAATTCATCCTCTTCCCCATGCTCCCGCTCTCTCCATTCAATCACAATTTTTCTCGGTTGCCTGCATCAACATGATCAAAATCCTTGATTAGATCTCTGTCATGCTTAAAAATTCACTTAAATTACTCACAATTCAGAAATTTTGGGCAAAAAATTTGGTTCCGCCATTGGCACGGGCCTTTTTTGTGTATATAAAAGCCCATTGAGCGCGGTGCATGCCCAATACCAACCGCCTGATGGGAAGAGCCTAAATTTTTAGAATCCTTCCAGGAGATCTAATGAAAGGAACTATGAAAATATGGGTTAAAATGGGTATGAGCGCCTTTACTGGAAACAGACAAGAATACGAATGAGTGATACCGGATCGGTGCAGTACGCCGTCGAAGTTTTTACACAAAATGGACCACTATTGCTCTCGATAGGGTAAATAGTAAAATAATTTTGTTTACATTTGCGACTTATTTATAACTTTTTGAACTATAATTAGGTTTGAAAAAGTCATTTTTATTAATGTTTTAATATAGTTTGTCAAAAATGGATTTTACACTTGCCTCGATGTGCAATAACAGGTTTTTACGTGACTAAAACGGTGAAACGAGTTGTATTTTATACCTTTTCGGACTCGGTAAAAACACAAAAAAGTCACTTTGGATTCATCTTTCAGCTCTTTTCTGACCATCTAAACATGAAAATATTGTCGAGGCCCTTGTCGTTTCAATCTCGTTAAAGTGGCTGCGAATCGACATCTACCCAGTATACGTTTACCTTTTCGGTACAGGATGGATTATTTACAAAAAAGGAATACCCTAGCTGTAACTAGGAGGTTTTCTGAGATATTGTTTTCTGCCTTTTCGAGATCTGGGGAACTATTTACGAAAAGGGACCTCTGGAGTTTACTTTTCAGCTGTATTTTCAAACTCTCTAAACATGAAAAGACACCAAGTTCTTCCTTTTTCAGACTCGTTAAACCCTGATGACATCAGATTCAGTCGAAATGATGCTACTCGAGTCGCTCCTTCCTAGGGCTCGTTAAATGTACTAGTATGGACTTATATCACAAGCATATGCTATCCCCTTCAAGCTTGTTATAAAAAATAATTGGGGTACTCGCCAGAAATGGCAGGGAAAAAATTGAACCAGCATCATTGTCATGTTGGCAGTATGTTGCTCTTGAACATGGCACTTGTCTGCATTCGTGTCAGGTTGGGGACATCTCATCTCGTTTTCTCACTTGCCTCCATGGGTTTGGGTAATCCCTTTTGAACTCTCATCTGTTCTTTGCCTCATCACCATGACCTCTGATCCGGTCTGATAAAATCTTTTTTACTTAAATCACTGTCGTGTCGTTTCCCTTATGTTCAAAGAAAGTTGTCTCTGCCATTCAACCTTCCTCGTTCTCATATGATCGTGATTCACAAAAAATTGCTGTTTCTCTTGTCTCATGTGATGATGTGGGAAACTATGGCCCACCTTCGATCGAGGTCACTTCCTGTCGACTTCAGCTCATTATCCAGGAAGTTGATCTAGAGACTCCCTTCTGGTACCTTGGAGCCTGCATGCCTCAATGGCAGGTTCTTTGCATTCGACGCGAGGTTTTCATCATTGGCCTCCGATCGAGTGATTCTACGGGTGTTCGACGCCAGCTCATTGATTCACATGCCGTAGATTGTACCTATATTACCTTGAGGGCCATTGTCATTATTGGTGGTACCTCTCGCGTCTGTTAGCAGCTTTCATCATTGGCCGGTAATCAGACGATGTTCTTGCATGTTCGACTTCAGCTCACTTATTTGCATGCTTGAACTTGTGCCGTGTTCGGGTCGAGATGGAGCGCAAGACCTTGGATTGTGTCTGTTGTAATCCAGGCTGCGATATTGTGGATTATTATTATTTACATGACTTATTCACTGGATGGCTGCGACCATACCTGAGTCTATTTATCGATCCTCACTGGATGGCTGCGACCATACCTTGGATCTAGATTATTGTATACTCTGTTTTGGATGGCTGCGTCCATACCACATATACATCATGTACTTGAGATATCAGTTGTATTTCTCCATGCGGGTTTTCCAATGGCGGAGTTTTCAGTTGGACACGTTCTCGTAAAGCATTTCACCCCTCTCTCTCTTTCGGGCCTCATGCTTTAGGGGGCATCTGTTACACAGTAATTTTCCTGTCTGCAATCGTCGCACATTAGAGGGGCTCCATTTCGACCTATGACGATGAACGTGGCTTGAAGAAGTTGTGACATCCCTCGAGCAAACTGCACTTGCCACGAAAACATCTCCTTGTGAAAAAACCCTAAAAATAGCCCTTTTTGCATTAGTGACGAAGTTCGATACCGCGCCAATGAGGGAAAAATATAAAGAAAGTGTGTTGGTTGGCGCTGTCCAGGAAGTCGCACTCACATCGGCCAATTTAAGTGTTTACAAAATAAATGGCGTTTGTCTACAACCGTCTGAGAGGCAATCTCTATCTTGGTTGGGAGTTTAGGTTTGGCTATGGGTTTCCATAAAGAGGAAGTGGTTTTCCACCTCTCATGGAAACTTCCTTGAGGATAGGGCCAATCCCATGATTATAGGGATCCCAACTCCCCTTCCTCCATCTATAAAAGCTTGCCCATCTCTATTGCAAGCTAGTCTTCAAGTTCCCAAATTTCCAAGAGCCTTATGCTGCAAGAGCCTCCATAATTCCCTTAAGGCCAATTTCAAGCAAGGAGACTATCGTCAAGATCCAAAGAGAGAGGTTTGTCCCATCCTTGACAGGCTTTTCGAGACGTGTTCTGCTGGCGACCCCCTCCGAAGGAGAATTCAGCGTCAGAACTATGGTTGTAATTTTCCTTTGATTGATTATTAATGAACAACTATTGGTTATGGTTCCACTCTTGTTGTTATTTACGATGATGAGTTATGTCCTTTCTGACTGACATATAGTTGCATCTACTGGATTTTACGCTTGCGTTTGTTTTGTTTCTCGCATGTGCAGGTGTCCATCATGGAGATCGTGGGGATCGTGATCTGCCAGGGCTAAGGAACGGGAGCGCTACCTCTTCTACAAGCAACAGCGTTGGATTCCAGGTAAGCCTTCATCCTTGATCAGTTGTTGCAATTGGAGCCTGCTATAGCGACGATTGTTGCTAGACCCGGTGGGCTATTAGGGATAGCCTCTGTCCGCGGAGGGGTTTTACCTACACCGCGCGGGGAACACAAAACCGAAGAAAATGCTAATTCACCAATTGCAAATCTTGACAAGGAAAGTAACTCATAACATTAACTCAGTCCAATTCATTTCATTAGAGGTATGTTGGAACAACTTGAGAAAAGGATAAGTTTGATGCAATGAGGTTATTTTAAGTAAACAACAACTTACAATATCACAGAGAAAATCTCATCCATAGTTAGAAATTTGTTGGAACACGTTGAGAAAATATTATCTGCAACATAGTAAGGAACTCTATGCTAATTTAACTTATGACACTAAAATCGACCCATTCTGCAACTCAAAATGTTACTATTAAGCCTCATTCGAGGGTTAGAGATCTCTTGGAATAGCTTTGGAAAAAGGTTGTTTGTAAAATTATGAGAAATTGCAAAACAGTCAAGACCTCAAAATGATATTACTAATTCTTGTCCATATGATAATAATTTGTTATAAGAGACTAAGAAAAAGATCATTTTGTAAATAATGAAGGCCTTTAAGTCGAATTTAATAGAACTAGAATAAAACTAGCTAATAAAACTTGAAATGCAATGAACAGAATTGAACTAATACACAATTAGCCTTCAAAATACTACAAATCTATCTCATTCAATGTTAGTGCTATTTTGGAACAATTCATGAGAACAATATTGACTGCACTATTCGATGTAAGTAAGCATAAAACATGAAGTTCAGAAAACTGCCTAAATTAAGAACGAAACAGAGCTAAAGTTACTTATCTAAAAAACATGCACAAATCCTTTCGGATAGTAGGGGCCCTCTACCATCGGATTGGCACATGAATCTCCTCAAGATTGCTTAAGATCAGGCATTAAATTTTTACTTCTTTCATTAAAGGAAAGTGCTTCAAAAACAGAGTATTACAGTCTTGGACAACTTAACGACAAAACATCAACTAGCTAACCGTCTCTCGGTTCACCAAGTTATTTTTATAAACAAAATACATAACTGTCATTGAGAAGAAATAGGGATAGGTGTCTTTTTCAATCAAAATCGAATTATAACTCTTGTTGAGGCCTCGTACTTTTCTGAAGACATCTGCAAAGTCCTTGTCCTGGTAGAAGTCTACTTCTTAGTTTTGGTTTCCTCCACGTGCATAACCACTTGCAGATTTTTTCTCAGACTTTGTAGAGGGAAAGGAATGATGTAGGTGAGTTTTGGAATTCAACCATATGCGTTTTTATTTTAAGTGACACCTGTAACCTGTGTGAACATAAAGATAGCTGCGGAATATGTGACTAGCTACAGAATGGCTGCATTCTGTAGCTAAGTCTAGTTAAAAATCACTACAACAACAAGACCACAAAAGTTTAGTAAGTCAGTTATTGTATGCATTCTTAAAGTGACTTTAATCAATCCTATTGATCTTTTAAGCCTATAATTGATAAAGGACAAAGGAAATGAAGTGAAATTTTGTGAAAGAAAAGGACATCTTTGGGGCTTAACAATGAGGTTGATCTTAAAATAATAGAAGAAAATATGGAGAGATTGGAATCACCTGAAGGTAGAGGATATGAATCTGAGGATTCAAACAATAGTATCATACAGTTGGAAGCCTCAAAAAGAAATATTTTGTTTGATAAGGAGGAACAATGGAGACTCAAGAGTCGAGCGATATGGCTAAAAAGTGGCAACAAAAACTCAAAGTTCTTCAAAAACTATGTTAAATGCTAGAAAAATATAAATATGATTTGGGAAATGCAAAAGGAGGATGGAGGCAGAAAAATTACATTTGAGGAGTTGGAAGCCATAGGTAAGGACTTCTTTAGAAATCTCTACAACGCACTAGAGGAGGTCACTATAGCAGAAGTGATTTACATGGCTCAGTTTTTCCCGGGGTTTGCATAGGATGAAGACAATCAAAATCTGATGGAACCTATTTCCAAAGGTGAATTGGAAGTTGTTCTCAAAGGCATGCAAAAGGTAAAATTTCAAGATCTAGATGGATGGATTGTGGAATTCAATATGGGTTTTTTTGAATTGATAGGGGATGATCTCCTCTGAGTGGTTGAAGGCTCTTCGAAAAATGGCAATATATATGACCCCTTCAATTCAACTTTTTTTCCCTGATCCAGAAAATGGATGATCCACAGTTCGTTAAATAATATAGTTTGATATCTCTGTGTAATTGTATATAAAATATCATAGCTAAAATTATAGCAATCTGACTTCGGCCTATCCTATCCAGGAATGTTTCTAGTGAGAAGTTTGAATTTCTCTATGGAAACCAGATCTATGAAGCTATTTGGGTTGCACAAGAAGGTATGCATAACATTAAAACCAAGAATATTAATGTCATCATTGCTAAAATTGGCTTTTCCAAAGCTTATGACAGAGTTATTTGGGTATATATTCGTATGATTCTTACACACTTGGGTTTTAAAATTCTTATATTAATTGGGTTATGGGTTTTATTACTAATGTTTCCTTTGCAGTCTTAATCAATGGATTTGATTCCCCTTTTTTCATTCTCATAGAGGTTTGAGGCAAGGATTCCATCTCTCTCCTCTCTTCTTCTTCTTAGCAACTAAAGGTATCAGTCGACTACTTTTAGAAGCTAAGCGAAGGGGGGAATCTTTAGGGCATTGAAGTTGCTTCATATTTGTTTATGACTCGTCTAATTTTTGTAGTTGACGTCTTTATATTTAGTAATGGATCTAGGAAGAAGTTGGAGACCATTAAAGAAGCTCTCACTCTCTTTTAGAAAGCAACAAGCATAGCTCCTTAATGCTCATAAATTGTCATTGACACATGAAGGTATGTCATAAGGGTAGATTTGAAGAGCACACATTTTATTTCAATTTGAAGAAAGACCACTCAAGGAGATTTTTAATGCTTGGGTTTTCATTTTGAACCCAAATATTATAAGAATATAGATTGGACGTGGCTTCTGGAAAAGGTGGAAAAATGAATTAAGCATTGGATTTTCAAATGGAATTCGAGAATTGGAAGACTGGTGCTGGTCTAATCAGTGCTCGAGGCAATCCCTTTGTATTGGATTTCTCTTGCCTAGGTTCCAAAATGAATTCTACATTCCATCAGAAATATTTGTGGAAGGTTTATGTGGGAAAGAGCTAAGGAATAATCGGTCTTCCCTAGGTCTGTTGGGACATGATAGCCTGCCAAAGTCTTGTGAGGGATGGGGCTTAAAGGATTTTCCTTATTTTTCCAAAGCCTTGTCAACAAAATTTGGATGGTGGTTTTTCTCTATTAATATTCTATGGACCGCAGTCGTATTAAGGAAATACATATTCCCCCTTAATCTGGATTAATGGATCAAGAAGCAAAATAAGTGGGTCCTGATTTCATTTGTTAGTTGGAAATCCATTGTTGAATTTTTTAAGTTAGTAGGTGAGGGACTTGCATGGCATGTCGGAAATGGGGCGAATTTAAAAATTAGAATAGACCCTTGGGTAGGCTATTCTAAAAACTTTAGACTTCCTATAAAGCCAGTGGCTTTCCTGAACAAGCAGGGATTAATATTTTTAAATCAGGTCATGGATGAAGGGAGGACTACTTTCTGGTCTTAGGGTTGGAAGAACGTAAACTAGCTCAATCTTCTTGGTGAGTTTGTTGTCATATGGAAATTGTATATATCAGCAATCAAAAGATCTCATATCATAATCACATCAAAATTTGAGACACAAAAGACTCTCTTTGTTGGGTTCACTCACCCTTAGGCATCTACACTCCTAAATTTGGGTGTCGTTTCCATATTGTGTCTTTTATGAGAATCAAATTTGTTTGGTTGTGGAAGAAGGTCTAGAAGCTTTCTTTCCTAGCCAAATCCAAACTATTTCCATAGTGCCTAATTAGAAATCAAATTTCTTCTTGGGATAATCTACAAAAAAGGCACAAGGAGGACCCAAGCTGGTGTATCTTGTCTAAAAACGCGGAGGAAACAATTTCCCATTTGTTTCTCATATGCCCTTTCACATTGAGTATTTTTTAGAAAACAAAGAAAATTTTTGGTTTCAATATGGAATGGAGAGGCAATGATTTTGGGCAGGCTTTGAAATTAGGGTGGGATTATGTAAATGATGTAGAAAATCACATGAATATCCCTCCTCTAATTTGTTGGGGTGCCTGGCTAACGAGGAATAAAGTTATCTTGAAAGATGTTTCTTCAACTCCAGCCTTCATCACCTCTGAAATTGCTACTATATATTCCCTTTTGCCTACGAAGGACAAAAAGTATATCTCTTGAACTATTGTTGATGAAGAAATAAATCGTCAACTCCCTTGGTCTTACTTTGATGGGGCCTCAAATGAGGAAGGTGTTTGCGGTGGAGGTTTAATTCATCTCATTAATCAACACTTTTTGAAATCAAAAGTTGGTCTGGGAAGAGGGATGAATAACTGTGCATAGCTTCTCTCCTTAAAACTTCTTTTATGTTGGCCATTGGAAAAAAGTATCGCTCTCTTCAAGTTTTTTTAGATTCATTAAATGTCATCAATTGGTTCAATGTTGTTCATTGATGTCACAACCACACATTACTTCCTATTCATAAATAAATATAGACTTTTAACTTTATTTCTTATTGTATATATACATGGAATAGAACTCAAAAGAAAACATCTTAAATTAAAAATTAATTTATTTTTGGCATGTTGTAACTATAAAATTAAATCTTTCATAAGCTATTTTTAAATTTTCTATAATGATCATAGATAATTTACATCTTCCTTGAAATTCTTCAAAATGGAGGGTTTGGAAAATCACCATGAGCTCACTAATGTTGAAATTTTGTTGATACTGCTTTTTCTTCTTCTCGAATACTCCTTGATTTTTCTTCGAAGTCGATTCTTTTATATTAAATGATAAAATTCCACATCTTCGAAGGAAATTCGATTCTTTTATATTAAATGGAAAAAATTTATTTAAAAGTTTTGAAGTAACAACATCTATTTTATAATGGGTTATAAAACATGTCATAATTTAAGCTCTGGGGGTTAAGTTTTTGTCATTAAAACATTTTGTTAATGGAAAGTTACTAGGTAAATTCCTCTCAACACTAATGATGGAGATTTAACTTCATTTTATCATGGAAATTTATAGTCTAAGATTTATTATTATACTATGGCCTAATATCTAAATACCACATGCTCAAAATGTCATAATTTGTAAACTATGGTATTGATTAAATATCTAAATACCACATGCCCAAAACTCCATAATTTGTAAGCTATAGTATGAATGATTCATACTATAGCTTATTGCATCATAGCTTATAGTATGATGAATCATTGGGCCTTCTTGTTTGCATCATTAACATTTCTCCTTTCTTCATTAAGATGCCAAGATTCACCTTCGGGAGGACTGGTGTCTGAGTCGACTTTCGGTCGACCCCCTTCCTACTTCTCCCAATGCGGAACCTGCTTGTGTATCCCCGACCATGCCCCCTCTTGAATGGGAATTGCCTCCTCCATCTCAATCGCCTCTGAATAGAGATGATGGTGCTAACTCACCTCTGGACACTGTGGGGAACGATATTGAGGCCCTTCTTTTTGACCCTTTCCTCGACCTGGCTGCCCTGATGGTTTTCGATAGAGCTCCTCCCAATTCCGGACCTGAGGTTAAAATATCTCCCTCATCGGGTAGGAACATCACTGTTAGGAAAAAGTCGGCATCAAGCTCACGGAGCTTCCGGGGTCGGGCCAGGACCCGATCCATATTCGAGGATAAACTACTTGATCTCACGGAGGTCCCGATTACTTCTTCTGATGAACACAGGGTGCTTGGAGAAAATTTCCCTTGTGGGGGTTCCTCATGACTTACATCCTATCTCTCAATATCAGGGGGATAGGCGACCCCTCAAAGATGTTGTGCCTAAGAGAACTGATTAGGATTAATAAACCGGAGATTGTTTTTCTGCAAGAAACTTTATGTGATAGGGAGAAATCCATCCGAACAGTTTTAAATATATGTAAAGGATGGACTGCTGCTGGGGTTAGTGTTGTTGGCCGAGCTGGGGGACTGATTGCCTGTTGGGATCCTACATGTACAAAAATACAGGCCTTTCGCTTTATTGGAGGTATGGTACTATCTGGGAACATAAGAGGCATTCAGGGCAACATTCACATAATTAATTTATATGCGCCATGTCACGGACGTGGACCATTCTGGGAAAATTTACATACATTTGGAATCCTGCAATTACAAAATTTGATGGTGGTGGGAGATTTTAATGTTTCTATTAACACTGATGAATCATGGGGACAGAAATCAAGAAGGGACCCGATGACAGGGTATGTGAGATCCATTCTGGAGTCTGCACATATTTGGGATATCAGACCGATGCCCATCGCCCCTACCTGGACCAACAAACGAATGGGAGATGATTTCATTGCTAAATGTCTTGATCGGGCGATGGTAAGCGAAAGCCTTTTCCAAATTCTGGGACACATATCAACGAGTATCCTGGTATTTGATTTGTCTGATCATATGCCAATCTACATGACTTGGAGAGTAGCAAATAACAGTCATGCAATTCCATTCAAATTCAATAGGGCGTGGTTACAAGACCCAGAATATGACATATTGGTGAGGGAAAATTGGAGGATCGAGACATCTATGCTGGAACCAGGAGGATGGGCGGGCTTCCATTCTAAATTACAACGAATAAAATGTCTGACAAAATCATGGGAAATAAAAAAAAGGGAGCTTAGAGAAGAATTGAACCACATAAATTCCAGACTCACTGTTATTCAGACCGATTTAACGTCCCAGGCGCCCAACAGGGAGACATACAGTATGCTGGAGATATTACAGAGCAGGAGGATGGAGATTTTGAAGATAGAAGAACTATCCTAGAAACTTAAAAGCAGGATAACTTGGTTACAGGAGGGAGATTTAAACACAAAGTTCTTTCACAAGACAGCAAATGAAAGAAGGAATAGGAACGCCATATGGTCTATAAAAAAGGAGGATGGAGAAATGATTTACGATGAGGAAGGAATTCAGAAAGAGGCTTATAATCATTTCTCCGATCTATACCGAGCAGATAATGGAATTGATTATGATAGCCAAATGTGGATTATGCAACATATTATGCACAGTTTTGATGAGGAGGCCATTGGGCTCATTAATGCAGTGGTAACAAAAGAAGAGGTGACATCCACCATAAAATCCTTTACCCACAACAAGTGCCTGGGACCAGATGGCTGGCCGGCAGAATTCTATGTTCATTTCTTGGATATTATGGCAGATGAAATTACTGCATTTGTTGAGAAAGGGCGGATATTAGGATATGTACCCTCCAATATGAATTCTATGTTTCTGGCGTTGATCCCGAAGGTTTCAGATCCTATGAAATTCATAGACTATAGACCCATAGCGTTGTGCGACTTGATTTACAAAATCTCTTCAAAAATTATTACCAATAGAATTAAGGGCTATTGGTCAAAAAATATCGCCCAGGAGCAATATGGATTCCTACAAGGAATATCTATTCATGACGCAATCGCCATAGCTCACGAGGCCTTGCATTCAATGCACGCTGGGAAAAAGGATGGCATTATAATGAAAATTGACCTTCTAAAGGCATATGATAGGGCAGATTGGTCATATATCTGTATGCTTCTGCTGAAGGTCGGGTTCCCCATTGGAGCCATATGATGGATAATGGGCTGCATCTCATCAGTTAAATATGATGTTCTTATCAACAGGAAGCCTACTGACTTTTTCGGTGCCGAGAGAGGATTACGGCAAGGGTGCGCTCTTTCACCCTTAATCTTCATTCTTCTTATGAATGGATTCAACTATCTTTTGGATATGGCTCGACGTGCTAGATACATTTCAGGATACTCCTTCTCGAAAACTTTAAGTGTCACGCATTCCATTTTTGTTGATGATTTGCTGATATTCAGAAGGATCATTAGAAATCACTGGTTTTATATACACTACTTGCTTATTAGATTCTCTGCTGCTACTGGTCTTTGTATAAATAAGGGAAAATCCTTTATCATTTATGGACCCGGGGATGAGGGTGAAATATCTTTCATATCTGGGTTCCTTGGAGTACAAAAAAAGAAGGCGGAAGATGGATTTACTTATCTTGGATATAGGCTTAAACCATCTGCCTATAGAAACAAAGACTAGGCATGGTTAGTGGAAAAATTCAAAAGCAAAATCCATAAATGGACGCATAAATGGATATCACTTAGTGAAAGATTCATCCTAGTACAAGCAGTTCTATCCCAAATCATGGTCTATTGGGAACACCTCTCTTACATTCCTCAAGGAATTGTGTCTCAGATCAACGCGCTCATCTCACGTTTCCTGTGGGAAGGAAATAGTGCCAATAGAAAATATCACCTGTGCCGATTGGAAACTTTATTTTGCCCAAAAAATCTAGGGGGGTGGGGGATTATTAACACACGGGCTTTCAATAAAGCTTTATTAGTCAAATCCTTATGGAGGGCGATCCACAATAATTGTATATGGGCCCAAATTATAGCAACCAAGTATCTGCCACAGGAACCACTGAGATTTATTTACAGCAACCAGCTCACTGTACCAAGCTACAGATCGGTGATATGGAATGGTTTTCTTAAGGTTTGCAGTGTTCTGGCTGGGGGTATAATATGGTACTTTGGTGATGGGCGAAATATTTTAATAGATGGGGAAAAAATATACGGGATGGATCACATTCCAAATCTCAGCAGAAGAACGGCGCAAGTCCTTTTTATAAAAGGAAAACTATACCTATCACAGGTCATTTCTCAATGGGAATCCAATGCTCCTATCTTGAAGACTGCTGACCAACTAGATCTACAGGGTTCCGAAGTCAATGAATGGAATGCACTTGGGACAAATTTTCAAAAGGCCGGGCTATCCTACAACAAGGAAGGGGATAAATTGGTGTGGGATGGTAAGACTAAACATAATGCACCGGTGGTGAAACACATCTATTCCAACATTAACAGTGTAGAGGTGATAGACCATATTCTCATTGGCTTCGAGAAATACTGGAGGAGGAGAATTCCGACCAAAATACTGCTTTTCGGCTGGCTGGTTTGGAGGAGTAAAATATTGACATGGGATGGACTTATGAGACGAGGAGTGCATGGACCCAGTAGATGCGTCTTTTGTCTGAAGGACCAAGAAACTATCAACCATATATTCTTCACTTGTCCTGTTATTATCAACATTTGGTCACTGTTTAGCAAATCTCTCTTAAGCGCAGACTGGGTTCCAACAGATTTTATTGAGACTGTTAGCAGATGGGATAGGGGGCCTGGTCGATTTCAGTCCCTGCCTTTATTTCTTATTTGGGAGATATGGAAATGTCGGAATAGGCACATTTTTTATGGGACCCCGATTCATATACCACAGATTTACTGTACAATCATGTTTTGGATTAGAGGTAGGGAACCTGCTATACAGTCTACTCAGGATGAATCTAAGAAGATCCACCCCCACCCGATATCCTTGCTAGCTATGTTTTTCAATGGTGCATGTCAAGATGGAATCATGGGATGCGAGGCTTGGCTCAAAATCATAGAATCAGAGCGGATACAGGTATGCTGGAACGGAGGAAGGGACAAAAATAATCTAGCTGAATTAATGGCCCTGTGGTGTGGCCTTCTAGCCGCATACAACTTGAAGCTACAGAAGGTTTCAATCTATGGTGATTCTAAGCTCATTATTGATTCCTTTATGGGCCTTTCTTCTAACTCCACAATTTTGTCCCATGGCTGGTACAAGAGGGCAATATACTTATCGAGAAAATTGGATTCACCTCCCCTTCATCACATATACAGGGAGAATAATACAGGAGCAGACTTCTTATCCAAAAATGGGTTGGGAATGGAGTTCGGGAAACTGTTGGTAGCACAATTTATTGACAACAAGCTGGTCTGGACCAAGGACATTCCAATTCCTTAACATTATTTTTCTAGTGGACTCAGATTCACTGGATGAGATATCCTTTTTGCTAATAGCTCTTTTTTACTTTCTCAGTCAATAATCTACCTTTTCAATTCGTCTTTTAGCATGGAAGAATACACAACACAAGCGAGCCTGATCAGAATATACAAGCGAGCCTGTTGGCACATGAAATTTGACTATAAGCGAGCCCGTTTTGCATAGGACATTTGATTACAAGCGAGCCTGTTGAATTCATTTTTGGTATAACAAGTGAGCCTGCAATCCCCATCAAGCGAGCCTGTGATCTCATGTTTTTTTTAAGTTACAACTTCCAACCTCTGGCAAGATAATTGAAACTATGATCTCGACCTAGAATGATAACAAATGAGGCTGTATATGTACACAAGCGAGCATGGTTTATCTTTACGAGAGAGCCTCAAACAGTCCAAAGATCCAGAGAAGACGAGCGGACATCAATGCTCTCTCAAAACACATACATAAATCTCCAATGCTTAAATGGGTCTTTCTCTATGGATTAAACAGTCTATGAGTTTTATTTTTAGCTGAATCAATGTTAAACTTGCTTATGATGTAGTCTATCATATAAAATCCGTATGGAAATTGAAATATATGTTAATCCTCATCATGGGGACGAATATCAGGACATAATATTTATCATAAGTCGATGTACTGTTTATTTAATATAATACAGTTGTTTTTTTTTTCTTCTGAGAAAAAAAAAAAAGAAGCTATAGTATGAATAAGTGTCATATGAGATATGGTTTTTTTTAAGCTTGTGGTATTGATAAGGCATGGTATTGGCCCATGGCATTGTAACAAAGCCTAATTAAAATTAAAAATAATCATGGTAAAATGAGGGTGAATTTCCATGTAATATGTTTTTTTTTTTTTGATGTATAAATGTTTAATTTATATATTAATTATTTTCATATTTAATAATAATAACAATAATAATTTAAATAAAGCTATATTTTATAGTTTTCACTTCTTACTTAGCATGATTTTATCAACCATTTAATTTATATGGTTGCACTAGTAATAATAATAAACAAAAACACACTTATTTCAAAACAGGCACCTTATCAATATAATGAAAAGTCTAAACTTCTTTTTGTTTATTATCAACTAATAAAAGAATAATCATTTTTGTATTATGTAACATCTCTCCTATAATGAATGGTAAAACACCTAGTTTCTCTCAATAGAATTATTATCATTTTTGTGTCAACTATACAATGTTGGCTCCATACTAGACAATAAAGCATCTTCCTGCATCTTCCTACTTTTAGTACAATCAATTATTAATAAAGTGTAATTATTTTTATTTCTTATCAAATAATTAGAAACCAAAAAACAATTTTCAAAATAAACAAATATAAATAAGTATCACTTTTTTTTTTACATTTTCATAATTCACTCATACCAAAAATAAACATTTGTTGTTATTATTACCACGGAGTAAAATTACAATGTTATCTATTCCCAATTCTAATTTAAAAAACATGAATCTAAATTTCACTATAATGCTTACTTGTATATGTATTTTTTAAATAGTTTTAGAATTTTGAATATAACTAATTCTAACCTCACAATATTATCCGTTCTCCTTATCCGTTTACTAAAATTTATAATAAGCTCAAATATATATATATAGTTTTAATATTTTAATTTTTAACTTTTGAAATTATGTTTTTCAATCAATTTTATATAAAAGTTTGATTAATTTTAAGAGAATTGCTAAAAAATATTAATATTATTTGATTAAAATTTTAGGAGAATTGTTAAAAATTATTAATACTAATGGTTGAGATTGCATAATATAGATATAATTGAGATTTTTTTAAACATTTTCATTTAAAAAAATAATTTAAATAATGAAAAAATGCAAATTTTACTAACAATTGTATACTAAACTATATTATCTTCACAAATAAAAAAAAAATATATAAAATATTTAGATTTTTTTAAAACGTTCTTATATTTTTAGCATTAATATTGATAATAGTTTTTTTAATTTTTTTTTCAAAACATTTCTTAAAAATAGCTCGATAATAATAAATATAATTTGAAATTTGAAATAAAATACTAAATTGTTAAACATAATAATAAATATAATTTGATATTAATAACTCATATAAATAAAATCAATGCTTACATGATATATATAAACTCAAATGGAGTGTATTACATAATACATATAAATGCATAATGGTTGATTACATCTTAATGAAGAAAGGAGAAATGTTAATTGATGCAAACAAGAAGCCCTGTTGGATCAAAGTATTTAGCAAAAACACATTATACAATTATATGTATAGATGAAGAAAACATTAAATCTCTTAAAAAAAAATTATGATATTGTTATTCCAAAGGTTGAAAGATAAGGATTTTTTATCATTATAGTAGAACATTAAACATTTTAACTTTATAACATTTTTTCCTCCAAGGAAAAATCATAACTTTTATTATATAAAATATTGAAAATTACATGTTGTAGATGTTGCAAAAGGAGCATATCTCAAAATTGGTTGTCGTATCTGACCACATACTGCATAGAGTTCCAAAAATTACTAATGCATAAAAGTACTATAAACAGTTCTAGATAAACATAAAAATATATACAATTCCACAAGTTTTGATATTAAGAAAAATAAACAGAAAGAGATTCATCTATGTGCTTTGTAGTTCATGTTGGTGTTGCCTCCCATGTCTTATGATCAATGAATGGCCCATGAAAATACTAATAGAACTCATGTCTATTCTACTCCTGTATCATCCAAATACCAAAATGTTGTTGCACTTCTTCTTTGGATAAACTGTCGAAAATATGGTTCCTTTCCCTGTAGATATAATGACAGATCACATAGTCAAATTGTTACTTTAATGTTATTACCTCTTCCAGCAGATTCCTGAGTGTGTTCAAGTGACAATTTTACTGTTGATTGAACTAAATTATGACAAGTTTAGAATCACCCATTTTCATTTTGTAATAATGATCTTCTTTTAAATACAAAACTGCTCCTCCACCACAACCTTCTTATTGAGCTGAACCATCAAAATACACCCAAGGAATGGTCTTGTTCATAATTTTCACACGTATATTTTGGTGTCTCTGAATTTGTTTGTCCTCAGGAATAAAGTTATAAGAGGCCAATGTATGTGAACAGGTAAAGTTCCATTTTTTATCCTTATCTTGGAAATTTACTTGGTTCCTACCTAACCAAATTCCCCAACAAACCAGAAGGGGCAGGTTTCGGAGCTTTGTAGGATGAGCCTTATTCCACCATGTCTCCCATGCTTCTTGAATTGATTCTCCCTACCACCTAATATTGATTGACATCATTTGATATATTTGATTCCATATTTGGACCGTTGTGGGTCATTGTAGGAACAAATGATTGATTGATTCTTCATTTTTCTAGCATAAGATGTACCATGTTAGGCCCTGAAATGATCTTCATTGCAGATTGTCTCTTGTGGGAGCTTTATTACGCATTAAGCACCACAATAAAATATTTTATTTTTTCGGGCCTTTGAGCTTCCAAATCGAACGCCACCACTAGTCACTAATATCTGGTTCGTGATCCACAAAAATGTAAGAATACCCATCTTTTGGAGTGTACCTTCCATGCGTAGCCAGAGACCAAAATAGCTCATCCTCTCGTTCATGTATTCTCACATATGCAACCAAGAATGCATTTGTGTAGAGATCCCAGTCTTGATGCCATTGTGTTGAGATCTGAAGTTCCTAAGTAGATTTCCATTTTTGACCAAAAATAAAAGAAATTTTTGGATCTGCAATTTCATCTTATGTCCTTTTTCTAGAGGCCTCAAGGAACTGTATTAGTTATGGGGGGATGATGTGTGTATTACCACTTCTTGACCAATCATCTAAACCAATGTGAACCCTCTCTCCAGACCCAACTCTCCACGCCAATCATTTTCTGATATATTCAAAGGATTTTAAGACAGTTCGCCATATTGTAGATACACCTGTCTTGTTCCATCTGGGAATCTGATCTACTCCTCAATATGAAATGGGAAATATATTTTTTGGTGGCCACATCTAACCATAAACAATCTGAAGTGATCAATTTCCATCCCATTTTTTTTGCAAGTGCCTTTGAAAAACAAGTAAGGTTTTTCATCCAAAAACCTCCCATTTTTTGGGGAATGGCGATGAGATCCTAGCTAACCCAAGCAAAAAAATTTCCTTCCTTTTTCCCCCTCCAAAGAAACCTACAACAAATACATTATATTATGTGAAGAATGCCCTTTAGGATCCATGATAAATACATCCAATACATATGGATGGCCTCCAATACAGACTTGATAAGCACTAATCGACCCAACTTAGATAACCAACGGTGATGCCAGAGATTTATTCTACTTTCAATCTTTGCTACCAACCACATCCAGTTTGTAATTTTATAATTATTAGGTTTTAGTCAAAATCCAAAATACTCTAGTCTATCTTCAAATTCTAAATGTCGATAGGGAAATCTTTGTTTTGCATATTTTAGTTTGAATTGTGTGCATGTCACAGCAGATAAAGTAGATTTTTCCTAGTTAGTCTCCATCCCTCTGCCTTACACAAAATTTTGAGGGAATTGTTGAGAATTTTTGTATCACTGATATCCCCACTTAGAAAAATGAGGACATCATCTACGAAGAGTAGATGAGACAATATAATATTTGCATCAATTTTTAGACCTTTGAATCTCCCCTGATTCCTCTCTTCGGACAACAATATACTAAGACCCTCCATGAACAGTAGGAATAAAAAAGGTGATAACAGGAATCCTTTCCTAAGACCACGTTCTGCGTGGAAGAAATTTTTTGTTGATCCATTGATAATAATGTTGTAAGATACAAAAGTTATACAACACATTATCCAATTTCTGAAATCATTTTGAAAACCTATGTGTGTCAACAACATCTGAATGTACAGCCAGTTTGTCCTATCATATTCTTTGGATAGATCTATTTTTAGGATCATGCATTTCAGATTCTTAACTTTTAAGGATTGGATACCTTCATGTGCAATACAAATAGCTTCGTGGATCTAACAATTTTCCAAAAAATTAAATTGTTCCTTGGAAATGTGATGGCATAAGATATGCTTAATTCAGTTTTCAATGATCTTAGCAATGATTTTTTATATTCAGTTACACAATGAAATAGGCCTAAAATCATTAACGCTTATGGGATTATCTGATTTGGGAATTGAGGCTATGAATGTGGCATTGAATGCATCATACATTCTCCCATTCATTCTATAGTCTTAGATCACCCTTAGTAAATTTTGTTCGATCAGATTAAAAAAACAAGGTAAAAAATCCACTGGTCAACCATCCAGACTCGGGCTCTTGTCTTTTTTGAACCACTTCATCGCAGTCTCTATTTCCCCCATTTTCACTAGCATCTTCAATTCTTCATTGACTTCCTCATTCAAAAATCGAGGAAAGAGACTAGATACCTTTATAAATTCCGCCAATGACGCCTCATGTTGTTCTTTGTACATATTCCCAAAATATTGTATCCCAATATTTTCTATGCTCTTGAAAGTAGCATTGATGACCCTCTCTCCTCCTTTAGGGACCTGTTGTGCTATTCAACAACCCCCATTATTTTAGTTTAGTTACCTTAGAAAATATTGGGGACCCTTTTTAATTTTTTAGAGTAAAACAAATAAGACCATTAAGTGATTCATTTAAAATAGTAATAGGAATAAAAGGGGGGTAAAACCTTGAATTTTGACCTTAAAAAAATTAGAGCGAAGAATTATCACAAAATTGCAATCGCAATATCGCAATATAACATGTATGGCTCCTAAAAGCCACTCAACGCATATTACGATGCGATATATATCAAAAAAAATTTATAAAGGGAAGAGGCATTTTCCAAAAAAATTCTATAATGAGAAGCTTACGGGGCCCACTTTTGCCACGTACACAAATTGAAAATCGCAAATTGCATTTCACAACTCTACCCAGACAGTCTTAATTTCACCCTCCACTTTTCGTCGATGCGATATACTGATCACATCGTACTTTCGCAACGCGACCACTCTTGACCTTCATCTATTTTCGTCGATATTGTGATTTTGATATCGCAATCGGAAAAACCAAGTCGGTCGACCTTTTATAAAGATTCACACACGAGCAACATTGCGATGCGATAGATCTCATTTTAATGTTGGAATGATTACATGGGCACATCAACCCATACCGACTATTAATTCCATAACTTAAAGTTTTTATAGCTCATGCCTCCAAAATTATTTGGTTGCAAGAAGCATTGAATTCATGCATTCACAGAATGCCAAGTTTCATTCATTTTATTATTTTCATTATTACGGTACTTGTGCATTTGTAAAATGAAAGTTGCCTCTTTATACTTATCATTTCTCATTTTTCACAGGCGAGTCCAAATAAACATAATTCTTGGGAGATATCGAAAGCTCTCAAGAAAGCTAAGAAACCGATGGTCCCTGTGAATATTTCACCTGTTGTAAGCGAAAGAACATAGATGCTTCCTCTGTTTACAGACACAACATGTGGACCGCAAAGTGGATCTTCCTCCTCGGAAGCCATGTACAATTTGTTTGAGAATGAGAAACCCCATAGGGTTCAAATGAAATTTATTGTTGATGCTTCTGATTCCTTAGAAGCTACTACAGAAGAAGTGAAAATTATTTTCTGCATTGAATTTTTGTGCGCCCTAAAACCCTACCATATACCAAAATGGTAAGGTGGATAATTGATAACCTCAACATTGGGGACATGACTTTCTTAACTAGAAGAGGAACGATGATAGGTTCCTTTAAAGCCAAAGACTTGAAGTTGATGTACCACATCCCAGACCCAAAAAAGGTCTACGATAAGGAATTTATGGCGTAATTCTCTAGCCAGAATGATTTGAATTCAAACCCAATCAAGCAATGGACAAGAAACCCAAATGAACACAAAAATGATGACAAGGGTATGTATTCTACTGAATCCCTTGCTAGTCACTACTGTTATGTTGCTGAAATGATGTCTAGGCTCTTTGGTTAGCTTGACACTACCAAATTTTCAGTTGAATGGGTTCCCCTAATGGAAGTAGTTGCAGACTCTTATATTATGGATTGGGGAAATATTTTGTCCAACAATATTTCTACTCAAATTTTGGAATATAGGAAAAATCTTTCTATTTCCTCCAAAAAAATTCCCTTGTTTTATATGAGTTATTATATCATGGACGATGTATGTTTCACTTCATATTTTCCAGCCATGGGTTGGAAATGGACTACCAAGGACCCTCTCCCCATTCATGTATATCATAGCATGTTATGGGAGTCAAAATTTGAAAACCATTTTTATAAAATTTTCCGTGGAGATATCCTCCCTTTGTTTGAAGTTGTGTTCAATGAGAAAGCCCCCAAGTTGTCAAAAGAAGCTCAAGCTTATTTCTCCTCCATTGGAAAATGGTTTGGAGAAGAATTATTTACCTATGTCAGATTTTTTGGGAGCCTGGCTCGGCCGCATGTTTTATCGTAGTATGTTCCTGATAAGATTCTCGCAAGAGCAGTAGCTTATCAAATAGTTCATAATGGATTAACCAGGTTTCTTAATGAAGCTAAGAAAGCATCATGGCCCTCCTTTCCAATTAATTGTGCTATTTACACCTTGGTCAATTATAAGCATGTAGTTTTAGAGATCAATCAAATTGAATGTATGAAATTGTTCACAATTTCAAACAGACAATATGACCTGAATAAAGTTGCCAATGATTTTACCATCCAAGTTAAAATCAGGCCTTTTGTACATGAAGATGATGAGTTTGATGAATTATTTGAGTCAGTCGATTGTTACTCTATTATTCAGAAGTTAGCAGCCCTATGCCTCCATCCACAATAATTGCCAAAGTTTAAACAGTACAAGAACAAGAGATTAGAAGGAATTTCATTGAAAATACTAGAAGTATCTCAACCCTTAACACAGAAGGAAAAGGAAAAATAACAGCACCTAAGGATTATGAAGTCCTTAGTAAAAATGAACAAGATAAATCTGTTGAAGTTCATACCATGGAATTATATTTCCCAAGTAATTTGAATGATGTCTGGAAGGAGTTTAACTAAAAACTCCAAGGAGACCAAGAAGTGATAATTACTGGTCATCAACATACTGTGAAAATGCCTCAAAGTAAAATTCAGGACCCATTCACTGTTGGGCCCTCTGAAAAATTAGTTAGCACGGAGCAAATGGAATTCATCTCAACCTTCCCCACTACAGAAATTGTACTCAAGATTGAGGAAATCCCTCCTTTGGATATATTCTATAGCCCTAAACATAAAGCAATTATGAGCAGAGAAAGGAAAATAAGGAGAACAAAGTAATCTCAACTCCTTGTCCCAGGAGATGTTTCAATGGAAGTTGTTTGGAAAGATCCACAAGAAGATCCTTCACAGGATCTAACTTGTCTGACCCAGTTTGCAGGAGCTTATGCATCTGCAACTATAGATAAAGCTTTTGAGGTTCAAAAATTGATGAAAGAAAATTATGAAAGAATCATCCAATTAGAACATGAGCAATAGGCAGAGAAGAAAAACATCAACCAACAACTACAGGTACAAGTAATGCACCTCCAAGAGAGCATATACCAATTGAAGATTCGGCACCAAAATGAAATCAATTTAAAGGACACTCAAATTCATCAATTGTAGTTTTCTGTAGAGAAATTTAAAGATAATCCAAATATAGATGGATTTAGAAAAGAGACCTTGGAACTAAATACCCTACTGGCACAACAACAAGTTATTTTTTGTCAAAATTTATCAAATATCCTTGACTTGTGTGAGCAAATTGATTCACTGATGAATCAAATATTAGACCATAGGATCAGTTTCGATGAGATTGATGATAAATTTTCATAGTATGTCACCTAGCAAGACTCTGGTGATGGCCATAAGGCCAACCTGCCCAAGATTTAGGACTCTAAAAAGGAAATATCGTTTACTTACTAGTACATATAGTTGAAACATGTTGAAAGAGCCATTTGCAGAGAAAAATATGTGGCTAATAACATTGTGGAAATTGTCAGTCAAAATATCATCGCTGCAAATCTTATTTATATATGCCCTCCCGGTTCGCTTCCTATTGTGAAAGACTTGATAAGGAAATAGCAAGAAGTTTCAAAATTCAAAGAGGAAAGCATCATAAAGTTGGAAAAACTAGATTGGGATAAGTATTGGAGATACTTGGTAAAGCCACATAGCCAATGGCTTATGTTGTGTTGTCTTATAGATACACGCTCCTACATGTTGCCTCCACTTTCAGATGCTGTTTTCACTGGACATCTATGCATCAAGCCAGGCCAACCTCCCAAGGTTAATCCCGTGCTTAACATCCTTCAGCTGAAGGAACAAATGGTTGATGAGACAACGGGACAACCATCAAGCAAGTCATCCCTTTAAAAAAAAATTTGCTTAATTTTCACTTAGTTTAAGGAGAGTTGTTTAAACCTCCTCAAATTTTATTGTAATTACTATTTTTAAGACTTTTTATTTTATTATATAAACCCCTTCATGTCTTTTAAGAAGGGGTCCTAAAATTTTGAAGGGAATACTTTACAAAAGTCACACTTTTGTACTCTTAAAGTTTTCTTATTAGAAAGGGTTGGACCAAATATTGTTTCTAAAATGAGAAGAGTTAGCATATACATGGTGCTTTTATCCTATATGTTATATTTTTGTTCCAAATGAGAAATGGTTAATTTTTCTTATGATGTTTTGCTTCATGTATGTATTTGAAAACAACCAAGCATTAACTCACTTTTGAACATGTTATATTGTTATCTTTTGGTACATATTCAATACATGCAGTAAATAGTTGCAATATAGCCTTATCCAATTGATTTAATTAACTATTTAATTAAATAGATTATTTCAAATAGTTTTCATATCTCTAAGTGTTTGTATAAACTTTGTTTGCATTCATTGAAAGATCATCTTTATAAATCATACAGAGAATATATTTCATCCTGGGATACATATAGATATATATATTATTTACTTCAAGCTTTCTATTACTTCCATCTACCAAGTTACAGAAAGTTATAATCCCATTTATTCACCCAATTATATTTCACTGGGAAAATGGCCCCATAAATCCAGTCGGAGCCACCATATCAAACTGAAAAGGGTCGGTTTTTAAGTCCTCGACCAGGTGGTCTTCCTTGATGTTGTTGCATTGATTTTTGGGGCCTCGATAGGACCATATATTATTAATGGCATTCCGACCTCTTTCGTGTTGTTGGAAGAATTTTGTATTGTCGTATCTCACATGAAGCCAAATAGCCCTACTCTTAAGTCTCCATTTTTATTCTCTCCTTTAATAACTTGATTTTCTATGTCTCTAATTGTGTAATATGTTGTTTTGATTCTGGAGTGTCAAATCCTCCATTGGCTGGGTCCTCTAACCTGGCTAATTCAGAATCTATTTTACAAAGGGTCTCCTCTTCATTTTTTTTATTTTCCTTTTCTCATTCAATCATCCTCTGCTTTAAGCGAATAATATTTCCATCCAGGTTATCCGTTGGAGACCTATCCTCACATAGAGAACTAGTCTCCCATACCTCTTTGACAAACCCTTGAAATTCCTCATCCCTTAACCATGTTGCATTGAATTTGAATAGACAACACAGCTTTGGAGTGTTACCGGCTACTTCTAAAAAGATATTTGAATGATCTGATATGCCTCCCGAACCCACCCATAGTCTAACCAAAGCTATCTTATCCATCAGTAATTCCTTGATAAGGAATCTATCAAGACACCTTGCTAACATATCATTTCTTGTTCTACGATTTCTCTATGTAGGTTGTATGTGAGCTAATTTTATATCAATAAGGTTTTTTTTCTCCAAGGGTTGTTCAAAAAAATCAGTGAGCGAGTCCACCTGAGCATGGCTTTCCCAGGATTCTGCATGACTTAGTGAGAAATTCAAATCTCCCCCCAATATTAAATTCCCAGCTTGCATAAATTATGATCCCATGGCATCTTCCTAGAAAACCATACAATTATGATATGGCCCATATATTTTGATAATTGTGATATCAAAACCTAACTCTTCAAAGGACACATCTTCCATTAGTACACCTTCCATACCCCATATATTCATTAAATTCGTCGTTCTACAGTTTATTCCAACTGCAATTCCACCAGATCTACCTCTTGCATCTAAGGCATGAAAATTCTACCGCGTTACCATAGATTATAATAGAGATACAATTTGTTCATTGCTCCCTAATGTCTCTTGTAGAAAAATCACATCGAATATTTCAGACTCAATTAATCTTCTGAAGGCTAGTTTCTTAGTAGGGCTAGCAAACCCTCAACAATTAAAGGATAACCACTTCATCGGGAAACTATGTACGGATTTCCTTTTGCTCTAAGAACCCCATCAAGCGATAATTGACTGCCTTCTGCTACATCCATACTTTCCTTATGTATGGATTTTGAAATATAGGATTGCCTACCTCTGGTAGATTTGGGAACCTTCAGTGGTGGTGAGATACCTATGCCCCCCCCCCCAGCTACTATATTTTTTTTAGCTAATGATCTCAGGTTATATTTATGGCTAGCATTTGAATCAAATGATATATCCATCATCGAGGGCTCAGACACTTGGGACACTATAGGAACAACAGGGAAATGATTCAAGCAACATAGAGGGACCGAAACCATGGGGCAAGCTATAGCACTTAAATCGCATAAAGATAATACCACCACGACATTCTTTGTAGGAAAAGATACTGAATAATAGTAAGATGTTCTAAATGAAATACTAGGTTCTGAGGATGGGATAGATAAATTGGTACCCGGAATGGGAGTTGATGAAGAGGATCACGCATGGGTAACCATCGTAGATGCCTGACTAGGAGATGGAGCTTTCCTCCCTTCATTCTTTCCTGTCCCCTTTTTCTGTCGAACCAAACTCTTTTGAGGAATCTGTAGCATAGAATTTGGGGCTTCTTCATTCCTGAATGTGCCTTCATTTCCACCTGTATTATCCTCAACTTCCTTCTTCTTAGCGATCAATGGGTATTCTTTGAAAATGTGTCTAACTTCATGACACCTCCTATATCTAAACGGCACCCCTTTGTAATCCAGCTTCTGCAATCTAGAGAAACCCCTACATTGTAGCTTCATACTTTCCACTAGTCCCTCCCTGGTGTCAAGGTGTACCAGAATACAGGAAAAATCCATTTTTCCTGTCTCGACAAATGATTTATCATAATCTAAAAAACCCCCAAATCGTCCCCAATTCTTCTGAATACATCTTCTATCCAAAATTGAAGAGGCAGTCCCGACATCCTTACCCAATTTAGACTCGCCCCAATTTTTCTCTCTTAGGATCGAATAGGGGTGACCATCTTTTCATCATTATAAGGGCCATTTCAATGTGCCAAAATTTCTTCAGTACCCAAGACACGTGTTTTTCCCTTGTGAAGTGTAGTGCAAACCATCCCCTAGTCATCGTCACCACAGTCAGAAAAACTTATAAAACTTGGCCCCATACCTCAATAACCCATTTCTTCAATCACACCAATGAGTAATTTCTCCTGCGTGCCCTACCTACCAAAACCTGGTCTGTCATATCCATAACCTCATCTAATTTAATTCCTTCCCCTAGAACCAACATACGACCTCTTTCTCTAACTTTTGTCACCTTTTTTTATTTCTTCTCTCTTTTCTTTGATAAACATTCATCAACGTTTCCCGAGCCTTGTGAGGGATTACCTTCTGAACTTCTAACCCTGATTTCTCTCTCATAGTGTTCATTTTCACATACAAGGATCTCGACGAAACATCGAGAAGTCTGAGCCGAAGAAAATGTTATGAAACTGACTCCTAAAATAGAAGAAAAGAGATATCAAATCCTTAGAAATAAGCCACTTCGAGGGGAAAACCTCCTTTACATTACACAAATGAAAAATTATTGGATGATACAAATAAAAAAAACCTCCTTTCTATATATAGGAGTCCAAGGGGTGACAATATAATCCTAGCTGACATAACAATAACAATGTAAGGACATAATAATAACAATAGTAGGCTTCTATGGGGCACAATAATAAAAAAATGGGGACTACATAGGCAAAATAATAATAATAAGGGGGATACACTAACAATAATAAGGGGCTACACCATTATTATAGGGACCTAACATGCCCCTCTTCTTCAAACAAGTGTTGTTCTCAACGCTTGATTATTTATGAATGCTTCTGTATAAAATGCACATCCTCCCATGTGTAATCTCCAACTGTTAAGTTATTCCACTTGATGAGATACTCTAAAATTGATTGATTTCGTAGCTGTTGAGTTATTTTTTCTATGACCACTTCATAACTTCTTTTGTTGTGAGGTTGATCTTCTTGTTGTTTCATTCTATTATGCACCAAAGTTAGGTTATCCTTTGAGAGTTGGAGAACTTATTGTTGATGCTCAATGTGACATTCCACTACTTTATCATCCATATTAGCTTTAATTTTATCCTTAAAACCATCCAACATAGCCTCCATATCTACTTTGAAACCATCTATTTCATCTTTGGTTTCTCTTTGTAAGATTGAAATTTGTTGCACTTGGTACTGTAATTTTGATATATCATATTGCAATTCTTCCTCTTCATGCATCATAGTAGAGATTTTTGAGGGCTTAATAGGTGTAGAATTATTTTTGGGATACATTATATAACTCAATACTAATATCTATGCTTCAATATGCCCTTGGAATCCCTTCAAAATGATTTTTCAAACAAACATTATGGAAACTTGTTTAAAATACACACATTTTTCTTGCTTTTTAGGAGGTCTATATTGAACCTGATTTATCTCTGTTATTTCATATCTTCAAGATCTTAATTTATATCATGTATTAGCCCTCTGAGTCCTCTTTCCAATGCCATAGGTCAGACTTGATTTGGATTATTCAAGGCGAAGTTATGCCTAATCTCCCACAATTACCGAATTATGGACTGGTTCAATAAATGAACTGACACTTGTCATATTTCCTCATCGCTACGAAATTGATACCACAGGGAAACTAAAGTCCATATTATCTTATCGACCATTTTTTACATAATTCCAATCAATGCTCGAGAGAGTGTTATGACAATTTTCCCAAGGTCACCTCTTTGAGATGGGAAATTTTGAGGCCTACAAAAACCCTAACTTCCACAAATCATATCTCCAAATATTGCAACTTTTACATTTAGAACAAAATACATTTGTTTGGTATCGATGGCTTTGCTCCGTAAAAAAATTGTCACTTGGTCAATTTTTACGGAGGAAATGATAGCACATTATGAGGATACAAAGAGCAACACCTTCTTTAGCCAATTGATAAATCTCAAACAAAAGGGTTTAGTGGGGCAGCACATTGAGGACTTCCAAAAATTGAATATAAGGGTAACTGATATTCGAGAGGAACATAGGATTGATCTCTTCCTAGGCACTTTAAAGGATAACATCCAACATGAAGTTCGCATTTTGGAACCTGATTCATTGGAGAAGGCATTCAGGTTGGCAAGAAAAGTTGAATGTAAAATTATGGCGACAAGGAAGCCTACCACTCAATTCTATAAAGAAGGAAGTGTTGCTACGCCTAGATTCCCACAACCTACAAGGTTGACACCACAAAAATTGGAAGAAAAAAGAGCAAAAGGGCTTTGCTACAGTTGTGATAGCAAATACACTAAAGGTCATAGGTGTGCTGAGAAGAAATTATTTTACATAGATTGTGAAGAGGAAGAAGAAAATGAACAAGAAGAGGATATACACCAAGAACCAACCCTAGAAGAAGAAAAAATGAGTCCGACCATATCATGTAATGCATTGGCAGGAATTACCACTCCTCAAACTCTCAAGATAGAAGGACATATCAAGAAGAAAAAGGTAATAGTGTTGATTGATTCAGGTAGTACCCATAATTTTATTCATTGTAAGGTAGCCAAGGAATTGAATTGTTTCTTATACCAAGCACCAGAATGTCAAGTGATGGTTGCAAATGGAGGAACTATAAATTGCTCTGGAAAATGCCATAATATCAAGCTAACCATGGGGGAATATGTGTTGACTTGTCCAATGCTTTCCATTCCTATGGGAGGTGCTGATGTTGTACTAGGAGTACAATGGTTACAATCTTTGGGGACGGTAGCTTTTAATTTTCAAGAACATTTCTTGAATTTTTTTTCAGAAGGAAAGGAAGTCGAATTACGGGGTATTGAAGGGAAGCCAGGAAGGATAATAAGCTCTAATGTCATGACAAAGCTTCTAAAGAAAGAACAACGAGGCGTAATTGCACAATTATGCTCACTAGAAGTTTCAACATCAAAATCATCTATTCCTGCAGATCTCCAACAAGTCTTGGACAATCATTCCAAGGTGTTTGAAACTCCCAAAGGACTCCCACCTATTCGTGATCATGATCATGCTATTCATTTGATTCCGGGAAGTGTTCCTCCAAACATCAGGCCTTATAGATATCCTTATGTCCAAAAGAGCGAAATTGAACGTATGATTGCAGAAATGTTAGAGGCAGGTATAATTCAACCTAGTCAAAGTTCTTTCTCTGCTCCAGTAGTATTGGTGCACAAGAAATATGGATCATGGCGCATGTGTCCGGATTATAGGGAGCTCAATAAGCTCACTATTAAAGATAAATTTCCCATTCCTGTGATTGATGAATTATTGGATGAATTACATGGGGCAATTTATTTTACCAAGTTGGATCTTCATTCAGGATATCATCAAATTAGAATGAAGACTGAAGATATTCCGAAAACAACATTTCGAACTCATGAGGGTCATTATGAATTTTTATTCATGCCTTTTGGCCTTACCAATGCACCTTCTACATTTCAAGGGTTGATGAATTCCATTTTCAAACCCTTCCTTAGAAAATTTGTGCTAGTATTTTTTGATGATATACTAATCTACAACAGGTCTTGGAAGGATCATGTTCAACATGTTGACGGGGTGCTCAAACTATTGGAGGAGAAACAATTATATGAAAAAACATCAAAATGTTTCTTTGGAGTACAAGAGGTGGAATATTTGGGTCATATTGTATCTCACGAGGGTGTTAAGGTAGACCCTAACAAAATTAAAGCCATTAAGGAATGGAAAGTCCCCACAACCATTAAGCAGTTGCGAGGATTTCTTAGGGTAATAGGATATTATCGCAAGTTTGTTAAAAATTATAAGCCCTTAATGAGTGTATGGTCAATTTAGTGTGTCCTAAATTGGTTCATTTAATTTGTCAATCCGGGATTCGTAAGTTGATGAAGTGCGACGCACTATATGTGCAGGATAACCTTTTTCTTAACTTTTTGTCGTTTTTGATTTTCTAAGGTGAGATGGAAATTCTAAAATGGAAACAAGTATGGTTATGTTTGTTCAAGGAAAAAATATCCTCTATAATGATTTACCAACTTGAAACTGAAAAAAAAAATAATTTGAAACATACAATGACAAAACTTGAAAGAAAATGAAAATGTGCTGCTGAAATGAAAAGGTCCTGCTAGTCTAATAAATTAAAACAGTGAACTAGTGAGCATGAAACTAAACCAAACTATTCGGAAGTAACCATAAACAACTTGAGTAACTGATATCTAGCTTGCAGAAAGTAAACTAATATCAAACCACACATTCATAATTCAATCCCTCACCATCAGTCCAGCTGTGGCTTTCGGAGGTAACTGAAGATGTCATGCACAATTTAATATTTCTAACTTACAGAAAGGAAACTAATATCAAACTACACATCCATAATTCAATCCCTCACCATCAGTCCAGCTGTGGCTTTCGGAGGCAACTGAAGATGTTATGAGCAATTTAATATATCTAACTTGCAGAAAGGAAACTAATATCAAACTACACATCCATAATTCAATCCCTCACCATCAGTCCAGCTGTGGCTTTCGGAGGCAACTAAAGATGTTATGAGCAATTTAATATATCTAAATCTAACTACTGAATCAAATGAGCAAAACTGAATTAAACAAAGCAGTACTGAAACTAAACAGAAACTAAGAAAATCAAATTAGTAGCAGAACAATGTTAATTCCATGTCATTAGTCAAAAAGTTATTCAAATTCCCGGGCTACCTATCTATAACCTGAAAC